>JASSRZ010000006.1:4658869-4672341 GCA_032164315.1 Malacoctenus gilli | reverse complement strand
CACACACACACACACACACACACACACACACACACACACACACACACACACACACACACACACACACACACATACTCCTCCCTCCCCTCCCCTCCCCTTTCATGTTGCTACCATTATAGCTCCTATGACTGTCTCCACTTCCCTCCGTATGTGTTTTTCTGCACCTAAAGCCTCTGAACACAGAAGCCTCCACTGACAGCATATGTTTGCGCTGGCTGGCCCACGTGACTCGGAGGAATCCCGCATGTGGGATTGAATGCACGTCCTGTTTTTACACCCCCCCCCCCTCTCTTTCCAAAGAGACACCAAGTAACAATGATAGAAAATATTTGATGAAGAGATGACGGAGAGCTGGGAGATCCGCGGTGGGCGCTGCTCTTATCTCACACGGGTTCCATTTAGCTGTCGTGCGAGTCCTTGAATTCGCCGCGACGCCTTGCTTTATTTCAAAATATCGATACGATGCGAAGAGAAGCCACAACAGGAGCATCGTGTTTGGGTGTGTGAGACTCGTGATGAATCAAAGTGTGATGAATATGCAGCGCAAATTGAAGCCCGTAGTAATGCATGCGTTTCAAAAGAGGGTGCCAGATTTCAGTTATCGACGAAGGAGGAGGCAAGTAAATTTGTCAGGGAGGATCCAGAAAAAAAAGGGGGGTAAAGGGGGGACGTGGGGGGGGTGCTGGTGTTGGGGAAACCCCCATGAACCAAACGCAAGCCCACAGAGACTTTCCAGTCTCATGAAAGTGGGCCTCACAGTGGCAGCAAGGCGAACGGCATCCCAGCCCTCACGAGTGAGGCGTGGGGTTCAGCACAGAATCACTCTACAACAGCACGCCCATTGGTTCAGAGAGGAAAAGACAGCTCAATCCGCTCCTGGGAGGGAGGTGGCGAGGGGGGGGGGGGCGTTCTGCCTAGAGGTGGACACCATGGAGAGAGGAGGATGGAGGAGAGAGGAAGCATGGCACAGGAGCAGGCATGAAAGAAAAGGAACGCAGAGACGTCCGCGGAGCGTCTGGAGGAGGAAGCGCTCGAAAACACAGACCTGTGCGAATCTGGCGATAAGATGAAGCGCGACGGAGGCAGACGACGCGGAAGAAAAGAGGCGACCCGAGACAATGACGGCTTGCAATATAGTTGCCATGGAGATGAGCAAGTCTCCCAAGCCTCGTCATTTCTCTGACTCCTCCCGTGAACGCCGGGATAAAAATAGACACGGGCAGAGAACAAAGAGCTATTTAAAAGAAAGGAAAAAAAGATGAGTGAAGTAAGGTTGTGGAAGGGGGAAAAAAATGGGGACGTGTGCGTGTGTTTTTTTCTGTTATCTGGGAGTGTCTTTGATTGGTGGATGAAATGATGTGAAGCCACCGTGCGACCAGGCTTTTCATCAAATGGAGGCACACAGTGACTGAGCGGGACTGAGGCGTCAAGGCAGGAAGAGAAAATAACATCAGGAACTATCACTTTATTATTATTATTATTATTGTTGTTGTTGTTGTTGTTGTTGTTGTTGTTGTTGTTGTTATTGCTACTATTAGTACACGTACGAGTGAAAAATGGGCCAGTACAAAAAATCCAATGTTACCATATCAACATCTATATTGTAGTTCAACGTTACTAGTCAAATCAATTAAATGTCTTAAAAAATGGACCTTATATATTCATTATAGTCTCTGAAAATATTACACAGTGAACCATTTGTCTGCTATTTGTTGCGTTGAACCAGCCACCATCTGTTTGCGACTCTTAAGGCATCTAAGGTTACAGGTCATCTTTCGTTTTTAGTTAAAACAACCAAAAAAGTATTCTAAATGCATGACTAGTTGTAGTTTTTCAGAAGAAAAGGTAACTAGCATTGATAAGTAGTTTATGCTTTCTCACCTAAATCCTAACACATTTGAGCCTTTGTGTTCTGGCCTAAAGATTTAGGAAAACTGAACAAACTTGGTCAGTTTTGAACTGATTTATCGGCGACTTCAGGATTCGTATCTGCAAACCAATTCCATATCTAAAAAAACAAAGGTGAGATTTGAATCATGATCAGTGTGTCAGCACTTCTTTCATAGAATTGGCCCACACTGACCTTGTCACCTTTGAAATCACGAAACTGGATCAGTAAATGAGCAGTTTGATATATGAGTGGACATTATGTCCAGACAATATTTAGCACTCGACCCAAATTCTCCCTGACTTTGTTTGCATATTCACTACAGTCCAGGAAGTTGCTGCATTGGCAGCACACTGGTAAAGCTAGAACCAGCCAATCAGCTGCCATCAGTTATGAGTCGGCTTGTGATCAGAAGGTGGAGTATCTGCTGCTGCGGTGCCCATCCACACGCCTGCACCGCCTCGCCAGGTTCACATGCGCGACTTTGACATGCGAGACGATCACTCGTCCGCCATCGAAACACTCCAGGGAAGGAGACGGGGAGAAAGAGAGGGTGAGCGAGAGAGAGAGAGAGAGAGAGAGAGAGAGAGAGAGAGAGAGAGGGAGAGAGAGAGAGAGAGAGAGAGAGAGAGACCCAGAGAGTGGCAGCTGGCCCTGGCTAACAGGACAACTGCGAACGGGACCGTCCATCTGCTGCCCCGCTTTCGCTGCCCACCGCGCCATCGCCGTGCCAACCTCTGGGCTTCTGGAAAGTGTCCTGAGCTCCCCTGCTGTTTGGCATCTCATTATATCATACCATTATTTACATCAACTGTCCACAATGGCATGAACATTTGACACAGCAACTTTGTAGTGCATGAAATCGAGTGGCAAAAGATCAGCTTTGTAAAAAAAATAAAAATAAAAACAAACTGGCTGCAAACACATTATTTGGACTGAGTTTTGGACTTTTTAAGTGCTCAGTTCACTGACTGATTGCATCAGTAAACATGAAGCCTTCTGGGTACTTTCAAGTTGTAAGTAATTACAACAAAGTGCCACAAACACCCTGCTGGTAGCAACTCTTTGATATCTCGCCGTAATTACCACAAACAAATACATTAGCACACTGAAAAAAAAACGTTGTTTTTGATGATGTAATGCTGGGATTTCAACAGGATGTTTTTGTTTTTCTTCCGTGTGACTGAGGGCAGTTCTTAAATGAAACACTGGGTTCCCCAGTTTGCTCTTTTCCTCTGATTTGCCTAAATAATCGAGGCCAAACTGTGGTAGAACCGCACAGCCTTGCTGTCATCAAAACCAGGAGCTTTCCAAACAGTTTCAAGAAAGTGTTCCGTCCTGGTCTCTGGCCCCCCCTGTGATCTCTGGCGCCCCCTTCAGGCATCCTTACACCCCAAGCGAAGATCCACAGCTTCAGGTGCCTCAATATAAAAGCAGAATCTGCACACTTGGAATAACTAAGTGCTGAACCTATAAACTTTCTCCTTATATAAGGTGCAGACTGGACAAAAATAAGCTATTAATTTGCTGCTCAACCTGACAAGTGCAGCATGAATCGTCATGGTGATGACATGGCTTTTCCATCAGGAAGTAAGGACCCCCCTCCCGCTTTCCTGCCCACCCCCAGACCTCTCTAATTTCCAAAGTGCAACGCATCACTCTCCCTCCACAGTATATATAATAGCCCCCTTTCTCTGCGGAGCAGGATTTACAGCCGCCATCAGTCAGTTGTCTGCGCGCCCGACGCCGGAGTTATGATGATTACGTTGATGCGAGCGCGCCCAGCACTTCCTCATTCCTTCGCCCTCCTGCCTGGACGAGCAACACATGGATCAAACCTGCCTTTGCAGCACCATCTGGTGACCACTGCTGTGATTCAGGGAGCCTTCTCGCAGACGAATGAGAAAAAGAGAATTTCTGCCTCCCCCGATCACCCCCCCCTCACCCCTCCTCTCGCCCCTTCCGCTGCAGTACCGCTCTGGTCCTCTGGATGGTACCTCAAACCTGTGTCCTCCCTCCTCGCGGAGGTCTGCAGAGGGGCTCCGGCAGCACACATGCTGCAAACCGCCACCAGGATTGTGTTGCCTTCCAGTATCTTTATTTTTTGAACCAAAAACGATCACTGGTTGGTAAATAATGATGGAACCCTTGATGTGCTGTGGGTTGCATGACCCCCTGATGTGGTTTCATGTACCCCCACAGCTCTGATTAAAGCTGGTACGACCCCCCCGGGACACAAATGCAGACAGTTATAGGAACACACTGAGACAAAAGCTGGCAAGATCTTTCCTAATAATCATCATCGCGCCTCTCTTCAGCACAAATAGTGGAACACTTCAGACCTCAGAGAGAACATTGCCATGCATGATTTATATTTATAATTATTTTAAGCACAAAGCACTAAAAATAAAAACTTACCAAATATGCAGAAACGCGCTCCTTCATCCCAAAGCTGGTCGAGTTTTCTTCTCTGTTTGGCTTTTATTGTGAAAAAGCTTCCAGCTATCGACTGATCTGACACTGACCTCTGACCTCGCTGTGAGGATGAGATGAGAGCAGGCTTTATTGCTATGACGACTGACCGTAAAAAAGATTAGAACAGCGAGTCTGGTGTTGGTAGATGCTGAAACTGTGGCGAACTGCGCCATCTTCCATACAGTGGGATAGAAAGTGTTTGTTTTCTGTTTATGATGAGCTCGGTGATGCTCGCCGTCTCCTTGCGTAGCCTCGTTCGTCTTTAGACTAATATCAGTTTCCGTGGCGTCTCAGTCCTCCCTCAGGCTCTGTGATAAGAAGTCGCACAGCCCAGTGTCAGCGATGTTGTATGTTACACTAAATCCTCCTTCCTGCTACTGTTCGGGACATTTAATGTGGTCGTTTTGTTGTTGTGATTGTTATTGGGAAACCAAATAATGACTACGAATATTGACTGTGTGCTGTGTATTGGAATGAAATTTAGATGTGCACGTTACTTTGTGAATTCACACACTGAGAGAGCTGTATGAATGTGCTGGTGAATGTGCTGAAACCACACTGTGAAAAAACCCCGCATTCGATGCTTGTGAATGGATGAAATTCAACATGGACATTCGGCTCAAGCGCTGTGCTGAGAATTCAGTAAAAATGACACCATGAACTCAGCTCCAACGAAATTTCGTCCTTGAGTTTTACTCGTGTACTCTCAAGATACACGATGATGAAGCTTCATAACAATTCCCGAATGGAGATATAACACGGAGAGTAAATGTGGAAATGACCCGGCTGCTACGGACGAAACTTAAGTCTGTTTATTAGTCGCAGAGTCTATAGAAAACGAGGCCTTGGGTGTAGGCAGCAGAAAACAGTCACGAACGCCTCATTATCAGCACATTCATTATGTTTGTATTCATCTGATGTTTTTGTAGGACGAAAGAAAGGAAAAAAAACACAAGTCAAGACTGGTGTTTTTTTCCCATTAAAACTAGTTTGCCGGAACTGGATTGTAACCATGAAAAATATTCTTGCGAAGGTGCCACAGCTTGTTTGTGTGACTTCTGGACGGGCCTTTCATCAATTAAAGGCGTGTGAGAGACAGTTTTAATCAGATATTGCAGCTGATATAATTAGATTACACGAGGATGGGCGTGCTCACCTGCTAACCTGCAGCACCGGGGACCCTGATCCTCATGATTTCACTTCACAGCGAATGCCTATTCATCTTTAATCTAGGCAAGATAAAATTAGCGTGGCATTTCACCCCCCCCACCCCCCACCCTGCCCGTCTGATAACGCTGGGCACAAAGATACCATGAATGAAAAAGAAGAAAGCAGACTCTGAGTTTTATTTGCACACAACAATCTTTGATCCGCGTTTTTTGAAGAGCAGGAAAATGTTGTCCTGCGCCAAAGGCCTCATCTGGACTGACAGACTAAAGCGAATGCTTTGTGTTCGGTGGCTCGATTTGTCGGCAGGTCAAAGCACTCTGAGCCTTTGCAACACTGAGAGCCATCATCAGGTTTAATGATTATGATGGAAACCCGAAAAGAATACCTGAAGTCCTGAAATTCACTGTTATGATCTTAAATGTAATCTGAGTATTTTGATGGTGTGATTCTGAAGTCAAAAATGTCCACAGTGTGTTTTCTTTTTCAGTTTGAATCATTCCAAAAACCTGTAGTTCCTCAGTTCTTGTATTTTGCATTCAATATCAGGTGTCACTGGTTTGAGACACATTGAGCAATTCTACCTCCTGTGAAATACTTTCATGTGTTGTATAGTCCCTCCCTGCAATGCTTGTGTCATCCTCAGCGTGGCCACCAGAGGGCAGCATGCCTCCCATGCCAGACACAGGAAAGATAAGGCTCTAAGAACGTGTCGCTCACGGGTTGCATAAAGACGGCACCCATCTGGACCTGTTTCATACGGCTTTGGATCTCTATAGCAGCAAAAAGCTACAAAATCAGATTACACCGTCCGTCACGAAACAGCTTCAGTGGCGAGTTTTGTCTGAGATGTGACTGTACAGGAGAACTAAAACTACTGAGCTTGAGCTGGAGAGGATGTTCAACCGGCGAATTTGGGCGAAGCCCTCACACGAGACACGATTTACCCCGCAAACTTATCTCGTGCGCTGACTGGATGTTCGAGGCTATAAAACCTCTGATTTAAATAGCGATTGAGATCCACAACTGAGGTGCCTTCGAGGGGAAAATAAATGGGGGTTCACAGCTGTAATCTGAGCCTCGCTCTCAGGGGACCTGGGGGGGTCACAGTTAAAGAGTTACAGTTGCTGGGCGGCAATTTGGGCCTTTCATTTCATCTCGCGGCACTTTAGACTGACACACAAGCGGCAGCGGCAGCCTCGCACACATTGGTTCTCGTCCTCGGCTTTCTATCCCTACAATTGATCATGAGTGTGTGTGTGTGTGTGTGGGGGGGGTGGGGGGGAGCTGCCTCATTACCACTCGCAGAATTAGATTTCATGGTGAAGAGCTAGACTAAATAACCGCCTCAATGCAGCCAGATTCAGGAGAGCTCCTTCATCTCAGAGAATAGAAACTATTCACACAACATCTCCCCGAGCTTACGCTGCAAAAAGCCACCTCGTAGCCGCTCTCTCATCACTCTAATTTCCCCGGGGCCTTTATGTACGAGGAAGTTAAGAGATGGGTACGAGCCCGGCGTTTACAGGAGGCCCATCCAAACACTTGTGCCGCCATCGTCTGCTTCCGCGCGTCTCTGGCGCCGCGATAAAAGCCCGTCCCCTCCGCCATTCGGTATTCCCAGATGCAGCCTCGGTTTGTCAAACTGGTTATGATGGCGAGTCGCTCGGAGTGCACTCAGCGCTCGCTCCCCTCACGAAGGACACACGCCATTTAAAGTGAGCACATAAAGCTGTCATTCTCCACGGAGACCTGCTCTTGGTGGGCGGATTCATTATTTGTGGCACTTTTTTTGCACCTTCGGACTTGGGTGGTCCTCCATATTTTGTCCTGTTCGACTGCATATGGCACTCTAATCAGCTAAAGGGCTCGGTGATTTACATTCACTGTCAGCTCTCCTCTCCTCGCTTGTATCACCACTCCAGACATGGCCAAGGTCACATTGAAGCTGATTCCGACAGATAGGCCGTCCAGTCGCTCTGATGAGGCATTAGCCGCAAACGTTGGGACCTCTTCTGTCTGGCCCTTCATCCTTGCGGAGGATAAAAGCTGTCGCCCCCGCGGGCACGGTGTGCGTGACATATTTCCATACGTGCGACAGCTTTACAAAACGCTGTATGTGATAATCCACGTCAAAGTATGTCATAAAACAAGACTCCCATTTTACTGCTGGTATTACCGCCTAACTGTATATTTCATCTGTTTTTATGATCAACTGCAAGTTTGATAGCAACCAGCATGATTGTGAATGTATCGTGTTTAAATGTCAGCAGTTGAAAACATGAAAGATTGTTCAAAGACACTGCAAAGAGAAAGTAACTTGTTTCTTGGGAGAGGTGCTTGTGAGGCCTGTTGTAGCACTGTGCATGTAACTGTAACGTCGTGCGTTCCCTGTAGCATTGTCCGAGCTGTCAGTTAGGCGTGAGTCAGTCTGGCTCCCTCATTGGACTTACTGCCACCTGGTAATTGAGGGAAGACGCTGAATAATCGGAATCGAAGACAAACTGCTGGTGATTCCTCGGAGGTACCAGTTGATGATGTATCAGTGCTCAGTGACACCTGCTGACCAGGGAGTGACATGTGTTGTGAGCAAGCTGTGACAGTCAGATCACGACGTCGGTGCATCTTTTAAACAACAGTGTTAACACCAGTAAACATGGTTCAACAGGGGACAACGGGTGAGGAGGACATTGGCGCCCAAAGGTCACTCGTGCAGGTAAGTAAAAGGGCTGCAGACCAGGCCGCTTCATTGTCAGTAGTCAGCAATTACCGACTTGCTCTAATTAGCATGTGAATTGGAAACGAATGTCAGAGCAAGAGAAGAAAGTGACCTTCAATGCTGAAAAATAATTTCTTTTGCATGATAGGAGACATCTGTGAAATGGTATTGTTCAGCTTGTCACATTCATTGAAATGACTGACTAGAAATCGTAATGCGTAGTAAAGAAGAACATCTCCTCTTATAACAGGTCGAATGGTTGCAGGTCTAGGTTATATTGTTTTGGGAACCGTCTGAATGACTTTCACTTTCAAATTAAAAGGTCTCTGACCCACCCTCTTCTCATCAAACCAACATCAAAACCTCTAGTTGTAAAATTTCATTCCAACACCTGACAACTGAAATTTGCAACTTCGTATCAGACAAAATATGTGATCTTTGGTCTCTCAGTGAATCAGGTCAGTTCCATTTTTAACCCACATCTAGTGACAATCAGAAAAGCTAACATTAGCTCTCATATTAGGGCACTGATCATGCTGATTGCAGCACATAAACTAACCTGACCTCCTGTTAACAGTGCAGATTAGGGTAATCATCGCGCTTAACCTCTGATGCTGCAGCGACAGTGGCGAATATGCAGTTCGTTGCACCGAGGTTAACGTTAACTTACTCTTTGGCTCGTACTCGGAATGTCAGCGGCTGCATTTGAACCCGGAAAATTCTCCAGGCTTGTTCCTCTTTTTTTCTACTTTGATTTATGAGCTTGAACACATGAATTCAGCCGTTGCTTTGTTATGAGTGTTCACTCCTAATTTGACCCATCACTAAAAGCAATAGCAGCAGACTCCATGTTGCCAAGTTTTGGAAGAACACAATGAACGGCAATTAATCACCTACAGAAAGTTGTAACAGCCCGAATTTTCTTGTTTACCTTGATTATTCAAAGAGGCACTTTCCCTACTGTGACTTGTCAAAATGAAACATGCACAAAGAGTATTGAAAGAACATCTCGCCCTGTTTGGCTCAAACCCACTCTGGCGAGGTATCGGTGGATGTATCGCGCTGAGCCGCTCGCAAAAGTATCCATCACACCACTGCTGCGGGAAACAGAGGGGGAAAGACGGTCCGAAAGGCTGCAGCCACGTCAGCTGTCCAAAAACGAGCAGGAACGGGCGACACAAAAGCCGTTTCCCTAATTCATTTTGGATGTTAGGCGCTGATAGCGAAAAAACAATTACTGCAGCTATTGGAAGTGGTTTCACCGAGCGCTGTGGCGCTACAAGAGCACAAATAACAGGGAAACCGACCCAGATTGCCACTACAGATTAAAGTGTGCCAATGAAAAAGTCCCAGGGTGAGCGGTGCAGGCCTGAGTGGACACAGCGCAACGATGACTAACAGCTTTCGCAGCCGATAGGAAGAGAAACCCAACTGTCCATTAAATACAGTGGTAAAAGCAAAAAGGCCCCGCGTCAAATCAACCTGGAGTTTGGACATAAAATAAAGGGTGCAAGAAAACAAATCGCGGCACAGAGAGCCAGTGGAAGGAAAAGAAGGCACAACCACACTCTGAAATACCTTCAGCTCTGCGCCGCTTTCCATCACAGCTTAGTATTAAAGCCGCAGCCGCGCGCGCGATTAAATTATCATGTGTGTTGGGGCTCCTGCAAGATCACCGAGTGCCGCGATACTGTAATAAAGAGCTAAAAAGAAACAGGATGAAGAGGGAGAAGGGAGACATGCGAGCAAGTGGAAGAGCTTCTGTACTGTAGTGTGAGAGGAAAAAATAGGCCAAGGCTAATCCCCAACTTTATAGCTCAGCATATGATTAGGGGGGCTGCCGGAGTAATTGTGCAACCAAGAAAAATGCCATTAGGTGGTGAAAAAATAACAGAATTTCTAACCTCCCTGACTTTATATGTTGGACATTAACACGTGTGTCCATCTTTAACTCAGATCAATGCCGAATCTCGAGTTAATTCTTTCACCACGTTGATAATATGTTTCAGAAATGGAAAGTCGATTGGTGCATCTGTCGGAACAGGAACTTTCTTGTTACATTGTGTTTTGTGGAAGAGACTGTTGCACTGTCTTTCCTACAGGTTTCCAATTGATCAATACCACATGCTCAACTCAGTCAGCCTAATCGTCAATTTCAAGTGATTCGACCCTTCGGGGAGCTCGTGATGGATTGATCCCCCGCTATCAGCTGGGACCCCCTCCTGATTGGTTTCTCCACGGATGCCAATTTTATAGTTTGATTTTGTAGACTGAAGTTATTCGATGTTCCAGTGGTTTGTGCTCTCACCTCAGAGCAGACAAAACCCAAGTCTGAGTTGAGCATGTTGATTTCCTCCAAGGAGTCTCTGTTCCTCCTGCAATACAAAGATTCAATCACGTGTAAAGTGGGATGATGACACTCAATCCCACGTTTGCACGTGTGTCCAGCACCGAGTCCCCACTGGCCTCTGCTCAGTATAAGCAGGAAAAGGATCCAGGCCCGAGTGCCGTACTTAAAAAAAAAAGCAGCTGTAAAGCAAGATAAATGGATGGAGTTTCGGCCTTCACTGGCAAAATAACCTGTAAAGTTCAATTCAGTGGCTGCATGAGTAAATAAGAAGTGGCAACATATTGAACACATTATTCAGGGTTTTCACTATTATTGCAGCAGTTGAGGGCAGCACCCTGTTTTTCTTCCCACCGACTGCACCGAATGAAGCCAAGGTGAAGGTGAGAGTGTGTGTTGAGCTCTGAGAGGAACAGTGTGCAGACTGAGCCGGCCTGCAACAAATGTAAGTAGTCCTTGGGTCCCAAACAGAGTTTCCACCCACCAACACTGGCTCTGCTTGTCCAGTCGGACAGTGAGAGAGTGGAGGCATCCGTCATTATCCGACGTCACCGGACTCCTTCTGCGGGAGTGGGGGGGGGGGGGGCTGCTCAGCATGTGTGTACAGCTTATTGCTTTGTTAAGATGTCAAGGTGATTTATTTTGTTTAATGAAGAAAGTAGCCTATAGGCAGCGGCGCTGCAGCCTTTTTGATTTACTTCAATCTGAACCCCCTCCTGTGTGTACGACACCCTCACACCTGAATATATCAGCAATCATTTGCTGGGTTGACCAAAAAAAGCCCTCAAAACTCTGTTTTTTGTACTGATGGTTCAAATATGATGCGTTCTAATGCACGATATACATTTTACTTTCATTTTACGTACTTTTTTTTTCATTCCAACAAACCGCTCGTACATTCACACGCCTGTTGCTGCGCGCAGATTTATGACACAAAAAAAGTATCACTCCATAATTGTGGTGACTTTTTTTTCCTTCGATGAATCTCAGGAGAATGTTTTTTGCACCACTGTTGTTGTTATTTTTTCGGCAAACAAAAAGCCATTTCTTAGTGTTCGTCAGCTGCCAAGCCGGGCGGTTGCTCCTGTTAGATTCAAAGAAAAAGTCCAACGTGTTTGCTTACATTTGGCCGCTCTTTCAGCAAGGCTGCCGGGGCCTAATCCAGCCCCGTGATGTAATCTTTGAGAGGTATGCTGCCTGTTTGGGGTTTTTTTTTCCCTTCAAGAAATATGGAAACACTTTTACAGTTTGTAATCATGTTGCAGATACAAGACAGCGCTGGAGTAGCTTCTTGCCGTCTTATCGAGCTGTGCCCGCTCTTCCCCGGGAAAAACAGCAGACCGTGGTGGGACTTTAGATGAGATAGCTGCTGCTCGACAGGTGCACGGCTGAGTGAGAGGTGGAAGACAGGAAGTAAATATTGCACGCGCTATCAAACCTGATGCCTTTTCTCTCGATGCTCAGGTCACCTAATATGAACCACAGGCAGGAGGACTTGGCTTTTTGGGCCGAGTGTGATGCTGCTATGGGAGCAATAACTGGCACTGTTGGCTGCACCAAACCTCGCCAGTCCTGAGCGGGGCCCACCGCGGTGGTCCAGAAGGGACACGAGCTGCATTCGACTGTAACTTCACAGCTACGCTGGGAAAAGTCTTCAGATGGGGAGGATCAAACAGCAGCGCCTCCCGTACTGTGCTGAGTTCAGCTTCTGGCGTCTGTTGTGCATCAACACAGTTCTCCCAAACTGCATCATCGTGAACTGAGACACAAGAAATGACGCGGAACAAAGTGAGGACAGCGGTAAAAACTGGCTTCGCGTCTCCAGGCTTTACTTTCGAATTTCTATCTCCCAGCTTTTCTTTGCCTTTCTGTTCCCACATGATTGTGAGGGCCCCCCCATGTCGACGGGCACGGTCGTTATGGAAACATGATGCTCTGCCTCATTAGAGCAGCTCACAGAAACGGAAGTTGGCGTGACGTTGTCATGACTGAGAAGGCTCATGTACAATCTGGAGAGGAAGTGATAACTGGTGGGAAAGCATCCTTAGTTCGTTTTGGACTAACTATGTTGACTATGAACACTGTAGATGCAGTTTTGCAAGGAACAATTTTCCACTGAACTTTAAAGCACCCCGTCTTTTTTCTTTTCCTCTGCCGATCAGAGATGTAACATTCATTTATTAGCCTTGAAATGGTTTAAAATGAATATTTCTAACTCAATCTGGGAGCCAGACATTTACTCCAGGCATCTGACAAGGGCAACGATAAGATCCTGCCGCTCTCGATTGGTTACAACCACAGTGGCGGCGTGCTGCAGGGGCTGCAGTGAATTCTGGCTGACAGTGAAGCCGGAGTGAGTTCGAGCAATCGAGACAAGAGATGAAAGCAAGGACAGCTTTCCTGAGGTCAGACGGGGACAATAAACTAGGCAGAGGAGGGAAAAAAAGAAAACGCGAGCCACCCGCTTCTCTCCATCATGAAACACAGAGATATAAGTTAACGCTGTGCGAGCTGAGCGCACTCGAGTGTGTTCCATGCGAATGCCGTCCTCGGATTAGAGCAAGCTGCGCCCACTGTTGCATTTCGAAGCTTTATTTCTTTATTTATTTTGCCTAATCTTGACTCCCTGGAACATCATTACATTGTCATGTTTTATTCATATCTTCTGTTCCACACACAGCACAGGTATGACTGTAAACATAGTACGGGTAACAAGTGCGTTAACGCGGCACCAAATTGCCGGCAGCTTCCCTCCAACTCTCTCAGCCAACAGAAATGAATGAGGGGGGGGCGGGGGGGTATATTCACACACACACACACACACACACACACACACACACACACACACACACACACACACACACACACACACACAC
>JASSRZ010000006.1:4596001-4658605 GCA_032164315.1 Malacoctenus gilli | reverse complement strand
ACACACACACACACACACACACACACACACACACACACACACACACACACACACACACACACACACACAAACACACGCACGCACGCACGCACGCACGCACGCACGCACGCACGCACGCACGCACGCACTCACACACACACACACGAGCGCGCGCGCGGCATCAAAATTTATATCCGACTGCTGGAACTGTGCTGCTGTCTGCACTGAGATCCCCGACAAGCTCTCATAATACACTCTGTTCCACCATCTGCACTGTGGAAGGTGCACTTATGCTGTCGGATGAAGTGCACTGCAACCCGTCAGTTCTTACTCCCAGCAAGAGAAAGATTTGGCGTCTGCCTTAAGACAGCCACTTCTATTAGTTCTCCTTGTTACTCGTTAACGGGCACGGCAGGGGGGGGGGTGTTATTCTGTGCGCGCAACACACTGACGGAGAGACGTAGCTCCGTCCAACTTGAGTCATTCCAAGCCTTTCGTCATCAACTTGATGCGTCTGTCCATGATACATAAAGCCCACTGCTGAAAAACAGACCGTGTATTCACCCAATATAAGCTTCAGTGGCGCTGCCACACCATGGGGACACTGTTTGAAAAGAAGATGCCCGACATCAGAACGCCCCCTTGGACGTACTGTGGCGGGACACGTACAGTACATGCACTCTGTGAGATCACGCCAGGGGGTGGCAAAGCAGAGGGCATCTTTTACCAACAAAGACGTGAAGCTTTGACAGAGAGGCCCTTCTCCCACTTTTTCTTCAGCGCGTCACTCATCCGACACCCCGAACAGAAAGCTATGCCTCTATTTTATCCGACGTATCAGTCCATCCCACTCGGAGACGCGCTTGACAGGCGGGTATCTCCCCAGGACCCCATGCATTTTTTATGATCCGAGTCCGCCGCTGTCCTTCAAGCCGTATTTGATACCGATTTCCCGGCAACATCGGGGTCCACGCGAGCGGGTCTCGGCACTGAGCGGCAACGTCGTCGAGGCAGACCGAGTAGAACAGGTCGACTGGGTCGAGATCTGGTTGTGGGATAAACAAGGGGGAGGAAAACCAAAGATGTTAATACATACTACTCACTTAAAGGCACAAAAAAGTCATCATTCAATTCAATTCATGAATGGGCCGTTGATTCTCGGAAGCAGGAAGGACCTTGACAGTGTAAAACTAACAAAGCCGACCAAAAAAGTTTGATATATTAACGAGATCCCGTTTGCAGTTTTTGCTCATTGAATCGAGTTTTCTCAAACGTCACTTTTTAGACCCAGATATGACTATTTTGGCATCAATACCAACGGACAAGAGATCAATGAAAAGGCCTTTTCTGCTAGCAAAAAAGTACAAGTTTAGTAAGTGCTGACTTTGGGGGGATTTTGTGAGGTTTTGGAAGATTGTAGTCATTTTCACTCAAATGGAAGCTAATTTTCACCATTGTTTTGCCTCTTTGTGGCCCTTTGAACTCAATAAGTAAACATCATGTCTGAGCCATTGAAAATGTCACAAGGTCACGAGGAAACTAGCAAGCTTTCCCCTCCAAAACCCTCTTTTTAAAATCATTCCTCTTTTTATTTTTTTTTTGGTTGATGCAACAACAAACAAACAGACCCATTTCATCCACCGGGCAAAAAAGCAGTGACCTGAAAATAACGACAGAGCGACTGGGGCAATCCGACTATAATTTCTGTAATTGCGACCTGTCATCTGCAGCCTAATAATTAGAGGGTGGAAAAAAAAAACGCTGACCGGTTTTTACTTCATTCTAATGACGCACGAACATCGGAAATAAACTGCATCGGGACAAACAGCCGAGGCGCTGGAACAGAAAGAGGACAGACTGTCGGTGAAGCCGCCACCGCGGTGCGTTTCTTAAAGAAAATGTAAAACTTCAATGGAATGATCAATTTTCTCCAAATATTTTTAAATTTTTCAGTAAAAACAACAACAAAGCGGCATATTTGATGCAGGTTAGGGAGCAGTTGGGCTGCATGAGTGCCAGCCACGAGGGAGGGGGGGGGGGAGCATCTGCACTGTGGTACCTCCAGGATGGAGTCACTCACCCCCCCCCATCCACCCCCCACCCCCCCACCCTCCTTCACACATATTTTTCCAAAGGAAAATCTGATCATTAGCGGTGGATGTCTTCAAGGTGCGAGTCCGCATTTCTCACCTTGACACCGCAGCTCCGCGGTCCCACCGGCGGAGGATTAAATTTATGGCGAGCCGGCTCACCACTGCAGCCCAGCCCCCGGGGTCTGCCAGCGAACGGAGGGGGGGGGGGGTCACTTCGTCCAATTTGAGACATGTTATTCAAAACAGTGTCCCGCGGCGTGATCGAGGAAGCCACCTCATTATCCAAATATTCATTTAACAAATTCCGAGGACAAAGAGTCCTTAAATGTCGAGCCATGGCATCGACTGAGTAACGGCGGAAATCTGACGCCATTTTCTGCTAATTGTCCCTTGTGGGAGAGCATAAAGAGAAGTAATGGCTCCAGTGTGCTTTGTGGGAGCCAGACAGTGTTATTAGCTACAAGCTCTCCGTCAGTAAACAGAGTATCTCCACACTGTGAAGTGCTCTAATCAAAGGAATGGAAACACAGCCATCCACAGGAAGAAAAAAATCAGAACAAGTGCAGTGGAGATAAGGCCACAATCTGCAGTCCTGTAACATTGTAAGGCGTCGTATAATTCAGCAGCTTCACATTTTGTCGCAGCGCGTCCTCCGACGTCGGAGATCTTGATAACGGAGGCAGAGACGGCGCGGTGAGCGGCGGCGATACGAGCCAGAGAAAAAAAGAAAAGAAACGGGAGCTGGCGTTTGGAAAACTTTGCGATGTGTGCTGGGGTGAGTTTGTTGTTTCATGCCCGAGAAATTTCCTGGGAGAGATACGAGACGGCGAAAATTGTCAAACACTTCCTGAACGTTTGGGTGGAGGGGGGGGCACTCCAGTTACTGCAAAAAGACTTCTGGAAACACCTGATGTGAGTCTGCGCATCCTCTGTAACTCCAAGTCAATAGAGGTGTTTGTTTGTTTGGACGTGTCCGTCATGCCAAAGTTTTTTCTCGGTAAATACGTTCGTTTTTTTTCGAGCCTTCAGATCTTCGAAGCAATTATTTTTCCTTGACTGCCTTTTCCTTCCAGTGTCGAATATCTTACACAATGGCGGCCCGCTGCGGTTGCCAGATTCAATCATGACGAAATGCTGCCTCGCGGGCGCGTGGCAGAAAAAACCCGCAGCAGCATCATCAGCAAACGGCGGCGTCGGAGGACTCGGCGTTGGGCGGATGAAGGGGTGATTAACTTTGAACTCGCCACTGAGTCATTAAAATGTGAGTCATGCTGTTTGTTTACCACCTGCCGGAGTTTGAAACCGCTCCTCTGTGCTAAACACAAAGCCACTTAATGGTGACGCTGTGCCCTGCGTGCGGCGCGCTTCGATGGGATGACGCAAGTGTTGGAGGCATCTGAAAAATGCATCGCCGAGGAAGATTTTGCACGTGCAAGATGTAGAGCAGGGTGTCAAGGCGCTTCGCATAATTAAAGGTTCTTTACGTTGTATTTCCGCCATGACACGTTGCCAGGGATACTGGCACCACGAGGAACTGTTCCCTATTCCAGAGTTATCATTAGCTTTCACCTGCGTGTTGAAGTTCAGCAAATGTGTTGACTATTTGTGGTGGTTTGAGAACTTGATGAGTGAATCACGTCAAAGCTGCTCATCTTTGAACCTACGACCAGAAGCCTGCGAGTCCATCCTGCGTTCCTGTTCGCCTGTAAACCCGAGACTCTGTACGACAGGTTCTCCTGCAGACAGAGTGTTTGAAAATTGCAATCCTGTGATAAATGAAACACTAAAAGTCATTTTTTTTCCCCAAGCAATGAGGTCATTCTGAGTCCTAAATCCTGAGCGCTGGGACGAGAGTAACACTCAATTCGAAGGTGTCCCTGGAAGGACGCATCCTTGAGCTGAAAAGCCAGCGCCGGCACCTCAGAGTGTTTTATTTTCCTGGGACCACTGTTGTTGGGGTGCCTCGTTTATGTTGGGATGTTGCATGCTGCAAATTCCTACGTCTACATCTTGAGGCCGCTTTGCTCTGCCCCGGGAATGAAGAGTTTTGGTTTGCGAAACTTTAAGAGGAAAGTGTGAGTTTAGTGGGTGTTCACAGTATAACTTGATAACCGTCCCTCACTTATTTGGCTCTAAATGAATGCAAAATGAGAAGCACTCAGACACAAACAAGTGACAGGCACCAGTAATGGCCATTTGGCAGACACACAGCCCTGTGATTAGAGTCAGGTTTTTTATCGATTTATTTTGCGTTATATAAACTTCACAACGAGCAGATAAATGAGCTGCGGAACCCCAGGAGGGGAAGATGAAAGATATTGAGTGACAACAACCACTGGTTATAAGTAGAGCTCTGCTTTCCGTCCGGATGGAAACCACGGGATGACTAAGACCCACTGCGGAGTTTCTCTTGCTGATTTAATCTGCCTCGCTGGAAGCCCTCGCCCCTGTCTTGGCTGTACATGGTCAGACGATCTGCTGTCACACCTACGCACTCCCACTGTGACAAACACTCGCATTTCTCCCTCCGCTTCTTTGTTGCCGGTTCTTTTTTTTTCGGTGCTTTTTTTCTTCCCCCCTGCCCCCGCGCCTGTGTACAAATAAGGCGAGAAATGCTGCCACTTGCGTCTCGCATTAACTCTGTCCTTTCAGACGCGGCTCCGCTGATGCGTCTTGATGGGGTGACATTTGAATCCGGACCCGGAGCCGCGCAAGTCTCCATTGCAGCGCCGCTCCACTCTGACGGCCGCGGCGCATTTTTTCGAGAGCCCACTGAAGACGTAAAGTGATTGTGGAGGCGCGGGCGTCCAGGTCCATTGATCATGGAGAGAAACCCGGAGCTGACGAGATAATTGCTCGGGAGCCTTTCATTACCATACCTCCTCCAGTCGCTGTAAAGGTCGTAACCCTCCTTGTCAGCCGCTCGCTGCCATCCTGTTGATCAATTCCAATCATCAGACCGGCTTTATTGATCGTACGAAAAAGCGGCCATCATAAATCTTTTTTTTTTCTTTAATTCCCTTAAAATTAAGAGAAAGACTTCTTAAAAGATTGAACGAAGATTCGTGACGTTTGCCATCAATACGGATCAACAGAAACCGGCTCGCGGCCCCTTTCTTCAAACAGATGAACCAGTTTACATAAATGTGGTCACTTTGGGCTGTTTCTAGCGCATATTATTACCCGCGTTCTCGGTGGCAGTGTGTAATAAATTACAGCGAGGCTCTTGTCCCTGGAGATGCGTTTTCCGATACCGGGTCCCAGATACAGTGGAGCCATTCCTCCTCCGCCACAGCCACTCGCCTCTCTTCTCTTTATCTGTCTCTGTAGATGCTTTTGGCTGTTGATGAAAGCCCCGGCTTCACTCTTTCCTCCCCCCCTCCTCCTCCCCAAGCTGTAAAGTGTTCAGCCTTGGCTGCGGGCACGTGTCTTTCAACATATTTATGTTTTTTTCTTTGTTCCCTTACGCCGGATGCAAAGAGTAGCCGAGAGACAGACCTGCAAGTCGGGCCTCCAGAGCTGTTGTTTGTTTTTCCTTTGGCATGGCGTTGAACTCATCCCCACCCCCACTTCCCCCCCCCACCCCCTACCCCCTACATCATGTGTGCACAGGCTGACCCAACGCGCGCCTACTCAGGAATTCTTTCTTATTTGCTTTTCCACCTAAAATGCCATAATGATGTATGGCTGTCTTTCATAAGACATCAATAATTCATTTCTGTTGGTTTACTTTGAATCACTACTCCCGATTACTGCAGCAAACTGCAGTACTCTGCCAGCAGCGGCAGTATCTACGGCGCGGGCAACTTTACATCCTCTTAGGATGTCTCAGGAGCCCCTCCGCGTCTCCCTCCCTTCTAGATAAGCCTCTTTTCCTCATCATTTTCTGAATTCATCACACTCGCCTACTTAACACGGGAAACTTTGTCTACAACAAGGGGATTTACAAAAAGGTCTTACAAAGTGTTTTTTGGTTAAATCAAAGCGTCCCGGACTGCAGCAGCGGAATATGTGATGAGTGGAGAGAAGCCATGAGCAGGAGGGTGCAAATGAAATCCGATGGAGTTGGATGTTTCGAGTTATCGCAACACAAGTCATTTCGAGTTTGATTTGCTTGTTTCAGATTCCTTCCGAAATCAATTCAAGAACTTTTTACATTTAAAGGTGCAATGTGGAGAGTCTGAGCAATGCTGCTTTTGTTCACCGGGGGGCAGCGACAAGTCCCTTCAGCATCCTGTCTGTCCTACATCCACTTGTTTCACTTGTGCTTATATGTCGAGATACAACCACTTCTTCTCGTATTGACATGAATGTTCTGACTTGATTACGAATGACGACAACAAAAAGTAGCACGTTGAACTTTTTTGGGGGCAATATGAAGTTGTTGTGATCTACTGGAGGGAACATCCTGGGGCTTCTGGGTATTCCCCCCCCCCCCCAAATGTGTTAAAAGCAAAGTTTCGGCGTCATGAAATCCACATCACAACAGCGGAGTCTTTGAAGCTCACGGCGCACACTGGCAAGCAGGTTCTTCCTCCCTGATGTTACACGAAGCTCAAAACCACCGGGGCCTGTCTGCAGATATACATCAGACACTATGTGAAGTTTATCTTGCAGGTACCTGAGAAGAGATCAAGAGTTAACGTGAAAGCATTCCTGACATGAAAAAAAAAACAACAACACGGTCACGATATCAAGCTCGCGAGATGTTTCCACGTAAACAGGGTGTACATTGAGAGCGCCGTTATGTAAGTGGCCTCGCCGCTGCCATGCAGATGGTTCTCTCGTGTATCGTGTGTACCTTGCAAAAGAATCCCCACTGGACCTTGTGAGCTGTGCATTATCCTCCCAAACAGTCCTGCTTTGATCTGCACACTGCACAGAAAAGGGCCAATGAAAAAAAAGAAGAAAAAAAAATACAGAGTATAAATTTTACATTTTTTACCAGTGTCCAGCTATCAGCAGCTGATAAGAAAGCAGGATGAAAATGTCCCATAATTCTCTCATGGATTAAAAAAGAAGCATATAGAATGTCGCTCCTCTTCCAACATCATCACAATTTTATGAGCAGTGTCAATACTATCCATCACTGTGCTACTATCACCACGGCATTCCAACAGACGCCAGCTTTTGCTGAATTTTCTTCTTTTAATATTAACATTACATGTACATTATTCATGATGTCCTTATTATTCTATTTAGCTCCAGCAGCTGAAACGGAGAGCTGGTAGCTGAGATTGATGTAACGATATAAAGAGAGCTCCGGGTTTAAGCCGCAGTGTGATACAGTCTCCGCGGACCGAAGTTTTTCTAATGTCTCCCGCTTCGTGCTGGAAAGCAAGAAAGCTCCCAAAATGCACCTCTGTTCATCACTGGGAGGTAGTTTGGAAAAAGCCCATCAAAAATGTTGCTTTACTGAGGCAGCGAAGGAAGTTGTACACCTTTGCCGTCAGTCGGTACATGCAGAACTGTGAATATGCAAATAGTTTTGGTCTGCTTCCCTCCATGCTCGCCTGCAGCTGAAGTTTACCCAGGAGTCTGCCCATAAGCCCCACATAAAACCATAAAGCATTTTATATGAGGCCGTTAGAAACATACGAGCTGTGTGGAACATGAACCTTCAGCCAGCCTGCTCCCTCCCTCCCCAGCAAGGAAGAAACCACTCTCACATTTCAACAGAAGTATCTCGAAATTTCACGAGTGGCATTAAACTTTGACTGAAGTATAATCTCATTCGCATTATGTTGTTTAAAACATCTTGTGTTATGTTAAGGTTTCACCTATATGAACCTAAAGCCACGTACAAGAGCACAGTATTTTCCTGAAGTGCTGAGTTTTCAGTCAGATGTAAAAACACAAAATGAATATATATCTTCATTTATATTTTACTCTTTGGTTACCTTTACATGAAGAAACCTGCAAATTTCATTTGTTGTGGATCACCAGAAGAGGCAGCACAAATGCACAACCCCAACCTCATTGCATTGCCAACCTGGGTTGACAACAGCAGTTGCTTGTAGGAATTGACCACAAAACAATTCATACAAGCAACAAGCCTTTTTTTAAGGCTCAGTGAAAAGTTAAGACCTCTGTGTGAAGACAGAACTTAAAATGTTCTCTCTGTATTCATTTAACCACCGATCTTAATTCTAACTTAACTTTTACAAATGCACCAGAACAAAACATGAGAATGTAGTTAGTCTGAATTGAAACCTTCAGTGAAATAGTTGACAAGCTGAGCTGCGTCAAGTCTGGCGTGCTGACCCTTCCCAAGCTTTTAAGACTCATTTCGGTTGGATTCTGATAAAATAAGCCAAGTATTGAGAGGGCAAAAGAGAGAATCTTGAAAAAATGTAGTTATATCTCTAAAAAACACTACGACAAATCCTCTGAAGGTTGTGACGTGTGTGAGAGCTCACATGTGACAAGCGTGTGATGCATGGATGAAAGCAAAGACAACAAGGGGACTTTTACTTTGCCTGCTCACACTGGTCCATTGCTACCTACTTGAGAGAAATACACAATAAAGCCCTATAAATAGGTTAGTTTCAAAACACTCCTCCATGTTGTACCGATCCTTTGTGAAGTACACAGTGCAGACATACTTCTGGGAGCTGAAGTCGTGATCCAATAACTGAACACACTCTCTGGAGAACCTTTTTTTTGTTGTTGTTGAGCAGATATAGATACTTGTCCACATTTGAATAGATTATGGCACCATCCGGGGACAGAGCGTGCTCACGTCCTCCCGTCAGGTCAGCACGTATACAACTGGGGACGCCCGTGCATCGGGTTGCATCCAGATATGTGGTTAGGCTTCATCTCGCGCTCCTAATCAAGGACTGATTTACGGCCGGGAACGCTGAGAAAACGCAATGAGCTTCAATTAGCGAGGTGATGGAACAGAAAACCAGCAGACGCCTGAGTGCCAAGAAACGGGATTGAGAATCATTGCCGTCGAGCGACGCGATTGGCCACGAGCGCCTCTCGTCCGCGGCGAGCGGCTACACATCTTGCGCAGAAAACGCCAGAGTCCCATCTGGGATTATTTTCAGCTAAGTGGTCTGAATTCAGATTGCTGCTGAGTCTTTGAGGGGATTCCATTTATGCAGCATGAGACTAAGTGGTAGTCATGGTCTCATTACACATTTAAATACCCCCCCCCCATTTGCAAAAAATGTTAACTAAATGAGACTGAAAAAAAAATACACATGTACAAAAAAATGACTTACATGAGGACTGGACCCTATCAGGAAGGAGTGCAGTTGGCTTCTCGTTGAGTATCGGGGGGGAGTAAGTGGTGAGATGTGTGAACTGGTGGAAAAAGAAAGTGTCATGCCTGCAAACAAGATTTCTGACACCTGTGACAACCTGAAGAAGCACCGGGCAATTTAAATTCCACTGTAGAGAGAAGCAACATCTATTGTGTGGGGCGGTGTCCCAACGTAGCGTGACCAAAACCCCATTCAATTTAAAGATTTACTGGAAGCCAGTTCAACTTAGGTTCATATTTCGCATCACGAGCTCAAGTAGAGACACAGTCGTTCATATGTTGGATTCATTTTTATAAACCTGCTATGACTACGAGAAGCAGCACAGACATAGAAGGGAGTCAATCCAGAGACGAGCGGACGACCACAAGCTCGACTTGCTGCAAGCAGCGGCGAGTTGATTGTGCTGTATTTATCTCGAAACATTCTGCCACCGCGGCAACCGCAGTTTCCGAGGAAATATCACGATTTGTTGGGAGTGACCCCTGTCAGTGATCCACAACACAGGAAAAACAAACAGGAACACTGACTGATGAGAGGAGCGACAACGCTTTCCAAGCGGCTGCAGGTTTGACGGGTTTGTTTTTGCGTTGATTTCTCAGCATTTCCCTCCAGCGGCCCCGAACTCCCTCTGAGGCCTGATGCAGCGTCGCTGGACAGACCGGCAGAAACGCTGCCGTTGTTGAGCAGGAACTGTTGTATTTTTTTGTTTTGTTTTGGTGGTGGTGGTGTTTTTTTTTTCCCACAAAAGCGTTTATGCAGTTGTGTTTGGCAGTATAGCAGCTGACCTCTACGGGTGTCCCTGTCAGAATCCGCGCGGCTCAGGATCAAACCAGGCCGGGCTGTCGCACAGAAAAAAACTCAAACACGCGCGGCTGCGATGAGGAGGGCACGCCATTATGAGGGACAAGCCTCCAGAAACCCCCCCCCCCACCACCACCACCACCACTGCAACTGCATTCGATTACTGCGGGAGGCGAGTGGGGGAGAAGGCTGCGGTGGCGGCGTCGCACAATGAGCAGTGCGGCGCTGAACGACATGAGGAGCCGGTGGCTCCAATGAAGAGCTGACAGCTTCAATGAACTGCTTGGCATTAAATGGTGAAAGTAATTTGGGCTAATTGGAATCAGCTGATGGCAAGTTGACGCGACACGCATTAATTGTTTCCTGCTCGTGCTCGTGGAAGGCGTCGCGCGCAAGGAGCTGTTTCCCCACGTTTAACACTTCGTTTCCCA
Organism: Malacoctenus gilli; assembly: GCA_032164315.1. Classification (NCBI taxonomy): domain Eukaryota; kingdom Metazoa; phylum Chordata; class Actinopteri; order Blenniiformes; family Labrisomidae; genus Malacoctenus; species Malacoctenus gilli. Next base: position 4,648,027 of record JASSRZ010000006.1, on the reverse strand, counting down.
CACGATGGGAGGGGTTGTCGGTCCGCTCGCGCAGCCACTCAGACCGGCCGCGAGAAGGTGACTCGTTCCGGTAGTCACTCAGCAGGGGGCGGAGTATCCAAAAACCCAGCTCAGCAGAGGAGAAGCATAGAAAAAAGATCCATATAACTGCTTGTGGTGCTTTTCTGTTCATAACTCCTCCGCCTCCGTCAGCCCAAATCTACCCATGGTTTAGAGCATCTTCCCTTCCGGTGTAGTATCTGTTACCAGATACATTGATGAAATACAGATACCTGTAACTGGAACACGATCAAGCCAAACAGTGTGGTCAGACTGAGGAAGTCATGTGAGCGATTACAGCATTTTGCTACTGTAACCGGGTGTGTGTGTGTGTGTGTGTGTGTGTGTGTGTGTGTGTGTGTGTGTGTGTGTGTGTGTGGAGGGTTCGTAAATTTTTACAATTTTGCGATTTTATTTGCTTTTGTATGTGATTTTAACTGAATTCTCTGTAAAGCACTTTGAATTGCTTCGTGTACGAATTGTGCTAAATAAATAAACTTGACTTGACTTGACTAGTACCGCCGAATGGACACCGGGGGGAGTGTCGCGTTGCTGAGTCCTTCGTCACGCATGGCATTATGGGTTTTCCCGGGCAAATGTGCCTGTGGTGAGCGGTGTGGACTTTGTGGTGGTGAAAAGAGGTGAAAGAAGGTGAGTAGCATCAGGGGCATCCGTGAAAACAACATCGTAAAAACACACATGATGTTGGGCGTTTATCGCTGTGATAAGGAGGCCGTGTTGGAACGGATGTGCGCCGCTGTCGAGCTCCGAAAAGCGTGCGCGCAGCTGCAAGGCCGAGGGAACGCCGGGAGTTGCTTGTTCATGGAGGTTTTGCGATTGCAAGTGTCTTAATGTCGACATGTACTGTGTTGACTGTAAAAGTGGGTTTGTGTGTAAAGTGTATATTTTGAATGTGTCTTGTTTTCTGTCAGAGCCCACTGTCGTATCATTTTACCTTATTTTTTGTTGGTTTTGTTTCTGTTTTTTGTATCTGTAACCACTGCCACTGATGCGCTTTTTTTGTCAGCGTCCAGACAAACGGATATTTTAGGGTCTGGTAATAAACTAATTAAAAAGAAAGCTACAACAGCCCCCAGTTATTGTGTCCTGTGAGGCAACATAATTGCATGGGCTACACTACTGCCAAGGAAAGGGTCCTGCTGCTGCTGCTGCAAAGGGTTCCAGTGGTCATAGGACTGCATTGCTCCATTTGATTGGTCAAAGGGACTCACTGAGTTAGCCTTTTTGACAGCCATATGATAGCCTCTGCCGTTCAGCGATGACCTCATCTTGACGACAACATGGTGCAAATGTGCCAGAGTCTAACGCTCTGCTCCGTCTTCATGAAAGTCGAGGCGTCGAGTCGACAAATCATTTGGTGTTTGTTTACCGCCGCCTGGCCCGTCGCACCTGTGGCTCCCGGCAGGCCGGCCGCCGCCGCCGACTTTGAATGTAAGATAATGAAGGTGGGAGGGGGAAAAAAAAGACACACACGCACCCCAGAGACTCATTTTCCCAAGAAGAAAATGTCAGAGAGGTCAAATTCATTAGGAGAGAAGAAAAGATGGGGAGACAAAACAAAAAACAACAAAAAAAAGGGAAAAGGTTGGACAAAACAGTGAGACATTCAGGTGTGCGTGTATGTGTGTGTCTGCGTGTGCGCGCACACCTTGGAGACGCCCAGAGCAACCTTTCGGACGGCGGCACCACTCGAGGCATATAGAGTGAGCACCAGGAGTAGTTGTTGAGCTCCTTATTCAAACAGTACAGAATTGAGGACAGCGACGCTTCAAGCGTCCGTGCCGCTTCCTCAACAGACTTCGGGGATTTTGGGCCTGTGGATAATAAATGTGCAGAGACCGTTCTGCGTTTCTGTACACTAAAACTGTCACATCTGTTGAGGTTTTTTTTCTTTTTTACATAAAATATTGTATTTTTTCTGCATATGTCGGAGCCCCCTCCTCTGAAAAGCTAACAGATATTCGCCCAACAAGCTGGGACTAATTAAGGAGAAGCAGCCGGGACGTACGCGTACCTCGGTGTCGGTTTTTCCACAGTTTATAATTATTAGCTGGAGGACATGATTATACCGGCTCAAGGAATTATTGAAAGCCAGCTAACTGTAATACGGTGGGTAACTGCGCAAAGCGTGGAAATGGTCGAATTGTGCTTGATTTATTTTACCACTCCTGAGGACTGCAGGAGGAGGAGGGGGAGGGAAAGTGAAACAGATGTAAAATGTCATACTTTCAGCTGGTCACATTTGTGGCGAGTAAGGTTTTTTTTTGTTTCCCACGCTGTGCTGTGAAACACATGAAACAAAGGGAGAATAAAGGGGCTTACACAGCGGGAGGTGGGGACAGTATGGACCACCATGCGGTGAGTCTTTACTTTGGAAATGCTAAAAGTCCCTCCACATATATATTTATACATATATACGTATATATCTACAGTATATACTGTATATATGTATACAAAAACACACAAACATAGACATACAGTACCCAGGTTCCTTTGTTCTCTGTCTGTGACTCCTTGGCCAACCTGGTCAGCACCTCTTTCTGTCACTGCTGCCCCCCCCTATCCACCCACTGGAGCTCACCGCAAATCAAGTTCATTATCGCCTCTAATTACAATTACAATCTCAAAGGGCTCCACAATGAAACAATAAATGAAAATGATGAATGAAAATGCCAACACCCCCCCCCCAACTCTGGACCCTCGATGAGAGCAAGGAGAAAACCCTTTCAAGGAAACCTAATCAGGGACAACATGCCAGCAGGCTTGGGGGCGGACCTCACAGAGAGGAATACCCCCCCCCCCCCCAAAAGGCAATACTCTGAATGAGAGTCAGTGTGCTGAGTACAGATGCTGAGAGACTTAGACGTATCCAAAATAATCTGATACTCAGAATGCACAACTTTAGCACCGGGTTTATGGGTGGATTTACAGGAGATCACAGCACTGAACCGTGAGCTTTTGCTCTGTAAATAACATCATACCACTGTTGTTTAGAAAATTCTAAGCGAGTAGACCCAACACGAACATGATCAGGGTCCAACTGGAAAGATCATTTAAAGAAACTTAAGTATGTATTTGTTTATTCAGCCAAGGTGATGCAAGAGTTCCCATTTTGTAATGACTGTGAATGACAAAAATGAGGTTACGATCAGAAAAGGAAACAAAGTTAGGCCATTTAAGATGTTTATTAACAACAAATAATATGAAATGAATGAATAAATCAATTAATCATTTGGTTTAGGATCCAAAGCATCAATTCTGCCACAACTGGGACAGTGTTGTAAGTCTGAAGAGCCCCTTTGATTGTAACAGAGCAGAGACGTACCATCACTTTATCACTAACTCATCCTCGCTGTAATCGGCACTGATTGGGGGCTGTGTGTGTGTGTGTGTGTGTGTGTGTGTGTGTGTGTGTGTGTGTGTGCGCGCGCGCGCATGCGTACGTGTGTGCTTGCATGCGTGGAGGAGTTAGAGGTGTGAAGTGAACTAATGACTGTGATTCGGTTGCTGATTGAAAGCGGCGGGATGTGTAGTCGGCCTTGTCAACACTCGCACAGAATACTTTGTGAAATAAACATTAACCCTCCTCGTCAACACTGAAAACAACACTTTTTTTCTCCCACCCAACCTCAAACTGTGAGCAGATTTTGTTTTCTTCCTTCAGCTTGATCCATCACGCGAGACCCTTTAATTAAGGTGTTACTTATACTATGGCTGCACCTGTTGGATTCAAGCTGGTTTCTGCATGTTTGGATGCCACCAGCAATTAGTCGGTTGCCACTTAACGTGACATCGCTGCACCACTTCTCCAGTGCGCAGAGGTAGATTGTGCACTCAATCTTCCGTGGTCCATCGCGTCTGCCGCTTACAGTCCGCCAGAAACCACGTGGTCGTTTCATAAGGCGAGGCTAACGCGTCCTCACGCTGAAACGACGCCACAAATTTGACGGGGCTGGAGAGCAGCGGCGCCATCTCCTTATGGAAAGCGAACTCGTTCAGTCTCGATCCCAAACAGTTGGAGGTTGGGGAAATGATACATGCCCTGGGTCCCAGCCAGAAATGAATGCGTGCTTTCAGACCCCCTCACCCCAGGAGCTTGGCATAGAGTCCGATGTCCGGCCCATTTATCCACCCCAACCTCCTCTTCCAAAATGTCCCTCCTGTTTATTGCTTTGGTTTCCCCCTGGTAAGATCACCACGGCCCTCAGAGGTTGTAATATATATGCACACAGCATGTTTTTGTTTTGCCTGTTTGAAAAATGAACTCAGCTCTGCATCTTTTTACTGTGGCTACAATCCGATTGCCAGTCTCAGCATGCTCCTAGGAACAAAAAAAAAACACAAAATGAGATGCAGGTAAATACTGTATTTATATTTGAACTTCTTTTCCCCCCTTCTCTTCCCTGTGTCTCTGTGTTCCTGCAAAGGTCGGCTCCAGGCGGTGCAACCGCGGAGCAGACAGCGGCTGACGCGTTTTGTCAGCCTTGTTTTACGGTGACGGCGCAGAAAACGACTGCCAGCGCGGGACAGTCAGAAGTCAAGTTTCCAGTCGGAGGACGGCAGCAACCTGTGACGCCGCCGGCCGCTGTGGTCTCTGAAGACGCCGACCTTTCGCCCCGTTACTCACGCTTCGATCTTTTCCCCTCGTTTTCGAGCTGCAACAGCAACACGCCGGTACGTGGAGTTCGCCGTTTTATCGGACTGGCCGGCTGAATCAATAATCTCCACCGCAAACATGCTGCAGTGTCTGTTACATAATGTGCAACAAATTGCTTCAAGGTGCCTGAAATGTTTATTTATCAAAGATTTCATTTCATAAGGGGGGGGGGGACGACATATTTCCAGCGCTGTCTTATGAATGCTCAGCACAGCTGTGTCACTTGCAATCACTCTGGGAGCTCAAAGAAGCGACCCGTTTTTTGGGGGGAGATTTGCATGCTTGTCTAGACGCTTGTCTCCCAGCCAAAGAATACAAGCAAGTGACATGTGCGCCATCGAGACATTTGAAAGGGAGGTGGGACGCATACAGGGGGGGGGGGGGATCCTTGAAGCCAGAAAGATTTTTAGGCTGGAAAGTGATTGCATCCTTGTTTGTTTGCCTTTTTTTGTTTTTAAACCCCTGCAGCTGCAATTTGTCATTGAAACCTGATTGGCAGGTCACTCACATCAGTGGGGTTTTTTTTGTCTCTTCTCCGACAGTTGTGATTTATTCAATCTGCAACAGCAGGAAACAAAAAAAAAATCAGGTCAGCCTCACACAACCACACCTGGGATTTGGCACGGGTGCGAGAGCAGTCTTGTACTATTTGCTGCTGCATGAGCAGGGGGTTAGAGGGGACATCACACGCCTTGCACAAGGGCACCTTGTGCACATTTGGAGACAGAAGCGATGTGTCTCTTTATTCCCATCCCCGGCTTGCCCCCCCCCAAGCCCACCCACCCCCTGATCAGACCGTGCCACCCCAAGGTCACAGAGTGGGGTATGATCTGCTCTCATTTCCTACGACTGCAATGACTCAGATGAGACTGCTATATCACTGTCAAGCTGCAGATTTCCAGGCTGGGCGTCTTTGTCAGTCCCGCTTGGACCCTGGGCACCTGCGTCAATGGTCAGAGCCCTCTTGGAAAAAAAGGGGGGGGGCACTCATTGCTGTTTGTCTCGCCTGGGAGGCTGTTGTGCAATAACGCACAAGAAGGAGGTGGAGTGGAGGAGAGAGAGAGAGAGAGAGAGAGAGAGAGAGAGAGAGAGAGAGAGAGAGAGAGAGAGAGAGAGAGAGAGAGAGAGTGAGTCCCTTCCAGCTGTCGGGAGCATCACTGACAAGCTGGTCGGTTAAGAGTGAGCCCTCCCGCACACGCGTCCACCGCACGTCCACGCGCGCTCGAATCGGCGTGACAGATCGCCGCCTGTAACGCAGCCCTCGGGGTTCAGGGTTTGCCCCTCCTGCCCGGCACCAATCTGAGATGGGTAGAGGGAGGGGGGCGGGAAGGTTAGTTTGAAGAGGGCAGAGCTTTGCGAGAGGACGCAGATTTCCCCTTATTATTCCACCGCTGGAAAGAAAAGAAAGAAAGAAAGAAAATAAAGAAAAAGCCCGATCCAAACCCAGTGGACAATAACAGCTGAGGGAGGAATCAGTTGGACCAAACGTCAGAACCTCATTAACTTCAAGGAAAGCCAGGCGGGAGAGGGAGAGAGAGACAGAGAGAGAGAGAGAGAAAGAGAGAGAGAGGGAGAAGAAACAGCGGGAACACAACCCCTTACTGCTGCGGGTGAGATGATTGTCTCTTTTTTTTCCTAAATATCTTCCTCACGCTACGGTCGTTACTTGTGGTGCGTCTCAACGATTCGGGAGGTTTCGCGCACGTCGCGGCCAGCGAGGACAGGCGGAGGCGCTCGCCAATGCGCTCCGTGGCAATGTTTCATTCACATGCAACAACTGCTGTTTGTGTAGCTACCGCAGTATAATTGATGGTCTAACAGGTCTCCCCCCCCTCGCATGTGGGAACGACGCCTGGTCAGGGGACGGTGATGCGGCGGCGGCGGCGGCTGCATGCGTAAAGCTGCCACGGTGAAGATTCCGCCGGGGAAATAAGTGTGCAATTAAGTCCAGACGCAGGAGGGTCTTCCCAATGTCATGTTTTGGTGGGAATGCAGTTGTGACAGAGGCGGCAATAGACGACGATGCCTCTCATGCTCGAGGCGACTTCTCAGGACACCCGGTTGGCAATGCGACACTGCGCGGGTGATAATTGTTACTTTCCCCTAATGGCTCATTGGGACGAGAACACGCGTTACGTTTTGTTTATTTTTTTTCTTCTGCGAGTTATTATCATCATCATCCTCATCATGATCAGTCACAGAACCCTGCGCAGGAACTCTTGACCCTGCGTGTCATCTAAATTCCCGCAACCTGTGACAAGACTGTTGAGCTGGCGCTGAGTTCACCTTGGACGCTTATTAAAAAAAGAAGAAAAAGAGGCGAAAAAATAACGCGTTAACGCGGTGCGAGCCGAGCCGTCCGTGTGTGCCGGTGACACCTTGGGGATGAAATACCGCCGCTGTCTGCGTTAACCTTCTCCTGAACTGATAAGTTGGACGGACAGCGCGTCGGCACAGGACGACGGCGGGAAATAAACGCCTCTCCTGGGGGTTATTTTGTTTGTTTGTCTCTCAATCCTACGAATTTGTTTCTGTTAATTATTTATACTGGAAATATAGCTGTGCTGTTTTTTTTCTTCCCTGCGCCACATAATGAGGAGACATAAGTCTGCCTCTTTGAGGGGGAGAAGAAAAAAAAGGGAGCCCTCACCCCCTCCTCTTCCTCTCACTGACCATTCTCACTGTCAGTGGACACACATGCAGAGCCGAGGAAACCGGCACTATAACAGGGGACACGAACCGCTTCGATTCTTCAAAATTTACCCCAAAACACTTCCCTCCCCAATGTGGAAGTACATGCACCCCCCCCCCCCACCTTGAAAAATCATGTGAAATTGGGTCAACACAGACTCCACAAAGAAAGAAAGAGATCACACAGTCTTTACATTGTGGTGTGTTTACTGCCCCACGGGCAACAAATGGTTTCTCATTCGGGGGCAGAGCTGGATGGAGCCCCCCCCCCACACACACACACATACACACCCACACCCCCTCCTTCCTCAGAATGGGCACTCTTGAAAGTGATTATTTTTCATGCCTTTGTGTGTACAATATGGTAATTAGTCGTTTCCCTGGCAAACACACATCTGGTGTGGGGTATTTAAATAGCAGAATGTAGAATGGTGAGGGGGGTGGGGGGGGTCGAAAATGTGTGGGTTTAAAAAAAGGCAGTCTTGGCATGCAGACAGTTCACATCGGGGAGAGTTATGATGTTACATGAATATTTTCGCTTCATCTTTTTTATGCTCCACAGCCAGCCAAAGTCAGGGGGTGGAGGGTGGGGGTGGGGGGGGCTCCGGCTTTAATTAGTGGACATGGTCCAGGTCCAGGCTACAAAATGTCACTCACGCTGGAGATAACTCCTCTCTGCTGTGCCCCCCCCCCCCACACACACACAGACACACACACCTCCGCGCCTGAGATGTGCCTCTGGTTTGTTGTATTTCCTCCTTCCTCTGGCTCGCACTCGTTCATGTTTTCACCACACCTTCCCATTTGATGTAATGCACAGTCATCTGTGGCTGCTCGCAGCCTGCCCCCCCGGTCTGCATGCTGCAGGGCTCATATAATGCAATGACTCCCCCCGACTCACCAGCGAGACCACGAGTGAATGACTTTTTCTCTCTCTCTCTCTCTTTCTCTCTCTCTCTCTCTCTCTCTCTCTCTCTCTCTCTCTCTCAGCCAGTTTCTTCATCTTGTGAGACATACGGAGCACAGAGCAGATCCCCCCCCCACCCCACCCAACCCGTCTTTTTTTTCCTCTCCACAGTTAACGGCTGCATGGTGATTGTAGGGGGGGGGGGCGGTGGTCGAACTCCCGATTTATTGTCCAGCAGGGACCGCGCGGGGCTGAGCAGATTTCGCTATCCGAGCGCCACAGATGGATATGCTGCGCTTTCCTGACTCGGTGAACCTGCTCGGTCTGAGGCGGAGTGATTAGAGGATGTGTTTGAGATTGCCATTCTTTGGAGTCCTGCACGCTGGTGCAGTCAAACAAAACGTGGAGCGCAGACGAGAGGCAGATTGTTGCAGGGATTTTGTGTGATTGTTCCTGGAGGCACGGCGAGGCATGGCGCGGGGAAACTGCATCTGGACTGATTACAATATGAATTAGGGTAATTTCTTTCATTGTGTTTGGAGGAAGCAACATCTCCCGGCTTCTTTGTGTTACGCGTGTCCATAAATTAGTGTTCATTCCGACAACATGTTGGAGGAACGGCTTGGTCTGGTGAACGGCGAGCTTTTCCCCTCCACTCCTCTCCATGTTTGCAGTATGAAAGCGCCGGCCGTGTTGACTCTGCCTGTTTTGGTGATGTCATTACAAGCTGAAATCCACCACAGGGGTCCGTCGGACATGCAGCCGACACGCCAAGCAACTGTGTGCTGATGGTACAGATTACAGCTGACAACGAGCGACCACGCGAGCCGTCCCCACGCGGCGTGTTTGGAGGCTCGGCCGCGACCACGTCAGTCATGACCAATGAGCTCTGGGAGGAGGGGGGAGGGTGGGGGGATTCACAGCTCGGCGCCGCACAGCGAAGGATGATGGGAAGGGGAACAAAGCAGGACAACAAGAAGGCCGTGCTGGGTTAATACGGATGGGGGAGAAAAAGGCAGACGCACTTGCTTCCCTCACCCGGCACCACCAGGCATAATTTGTTGGATAAAGTGGAGAAATTGAATATTTTAAGGTTGGGGAGTGCTTTCGCAGTACTTAAGAGTTCCCCCCCCCCCCCAACATATTCGCTGCTTCCGAGGATTTTCACTTGCCTCATTCGTTCCCTGTCGTGGTGCGCGCCCATCATTTTCCCATTTACGTGCCGGAGAGGAGTGAGATTAATCACTGAAGCTCCACTCACATATGGGGAAGCGTTACCTCCCGACGCCCACTGATAGATGATAATTTCTGTGATTGTCACTGATCTGATTCCTGGGCAAATTCTCCGCTGTGAGTGTAATTTGTTGCGGAAAGAAGCTCCACAAACAGATGACTTGTATTACTGTAGCTTGGCAGAGACGGAGGAATCCAGACAAGAGGGATCTCATGTGAATGCACATCCCTGCCTTTCAGGGAATAAACGGGCTTGCCAGAACTGCATAAAACATTTTCAACAAGTACATTATGAACTGAACAAATCATCTTCTATTGTTTGATGAAAGATTGTTGGAGCTCGTGCTCCAGTTGCACCGCGCCTCTGTTGATTCTTTTTCCCCCTCGTTATATCATCACAGATCACATTTGTTATTTGAGAGCATATTTTTTTGTGCTTAGCTGCAGACTGCTTGGCGAATGTGGCTTTTTGCTTGAAGTAGAGCAGTTTTTCGGGTTACAAAATATATACATATATGAATAAAACTTTTCCTTTGTGCAGCATTTTGTTGGATTACTCACACGGGCCCCTGGATGAAATCAGTGACTAAATAGCCTCGGTCCGTCACAGCCTTAATCACCACCTATGTTTTTTAAGCTTGTCTTTTTTTGTTCTCTTGAAATGAGCAGAGAAAGGACCTCCGGTGATTCGTTTTACCCGAAAAGACCCAAGGCGACATGGAGGCTAATCTCCCTCCCGTTGGAGCCCTCGTATCATGTGAACATGCTCCGGTTGTCTGCTTAGGACCTATGACAAATGTTTGGCATCGTGATGCTCCGACGTCCATTAGGCAGAAGGTAAAATCACTTTGCAAACAGAAAAAGAAACATGCAAACAAAACAGTCATCAAGGCCCCCGTGTGAAGGCTGCCTCAGTAGTTTCTTCCCCTAAAGCTGGGATGTGACAATGTCACCTCAAGGAGAAGGTTGCAATGGGTGTATTAGTTAGACTTTCACTCGAGGCGGGGGGGACGGTGCTGATGGCTGACTAATTAGTGTCACAAATGTAGAAACTGTGATCTTTTCCAAAACCCCAAGAAGCCTTTTTGGTGCTTAAACTGAAGTGAACTACGACCCTTGAAGGTCACGATGGCGGTTCAGCACCACTTCACTGGCAGTCTTCCAAGAGAAATGTACCTTTTTATAAAAACGTAGGATCGAGTGGTGTGGATTTGATACATTGTCAGACCCCCTCAGACCAATGGCGCTCAGTCTGGAGGGGGTCAGCGGCCCTTTAAGGGGGCAGTTTGGGGGTCTTCCGAGAGAAAACAGTGAAAGCCTCTGGCACTTTGGCATTGTGATTTTGGGTTGGCGGCAGGGTGGTGAAGTGTTTTGTCACCTCACAGTGGGAATGTTCATTGAACCGGCTGGTTGACGGGGTCTTTCTGTGTAAAGTTTGCATGTTGGCCCTGACATCACCTCCCTTCTTCAACGCAAGCCCGTCTGTCGGATCAACGGTTGACTCTAAACTGTCCGGAGGAGATTGCTGATGTTTCTGTGGTATCGTCTTTCTTGCTCTAAGCGGACCAAAGCTGCAATTGGAGGTGTCTGGTTTGCATAAGGCGGCTTTTGAATTTCATCCAAAAAGTGGACCAAATGGACCCTACAAACTCTACATTGTACATTTTAAAGTCTCTTTGAAATCTCGCAGTTAATGTACCAGGAAAACCATTCATATTCTGATTTCATAGCTGCTTTAATTCCGAGCTGAGGTTGCGCGGACGTTGGAACGCCACCTTGCGCTCGTTCGTTTTCACCTGCTCTCCCAAACCTTGTAGGCCTTCCGCGCTCTCGGCGACCTTTCGGACTGACAGTCAAAAATCCCCAAATGTCAGAATCTTTTAAGAGCCTAAAGCTTCATATTAGCGCCGTGCGTCCCAGAGAGGCAGAGAGAGTCTGCAGGTCTCGAGAAAGTCCGAAAATGTCAGCGATTATTATACACACTGGAGCCCTGCGAAGGCGTCCCGAGGAAGAGCGACGCTTGATTTAAGCCTACAACCTTTTAAAAAACATTGTTTCTCCAGAGACACTGTATTAGTCATGCATTAATTTGATCACCTGGCAGCGAAGAGAGAATTAAAGCAACGCACATCGGCTCCCCGATTGAAGCTGGCAGGGATGAGGAGGTATTTTAGTCCCTGAAAAGATGTCGAGTGGTCACATTTTGTTCCCGATCTAGATAAGATGAGAAGCGGCGCTTGAAGGTTATTGGCGGAGACGGTCGTGGTGCCTCGCGCATGGGCGGAGGGGGCGGTGGCGGGCTTACAGCAGGTTGGAGCCGCGGGCCACACGGGAGCAGGCAATTAAACCCCGACACGTCTGCGTGACCCTCCTGTGGACACGCTGTCGTTTCTCGGCATGCGTGTGAGAAATTAAGACGCCTCACCGAGACAGATCTCACTCTGGCCCAACAAGTGTTGAACAATCTCCGTCAAGTCCCTGCAAGCGTTGAATCTCCACGATGCTTCAGGTGTTCCCTGAAAAAAAAAAAACCCGAAACACTGTCTATACTGCTGTTGCCCTGGCAACCTGGTGTTTTTTGTTAAAAGACAGCGATGATTATTGGGAACCAAAGGTCCTGAAGCAGAGAGAAGCTTTAATTGGCTTTTTTTTGTTCCTTCTCACTAAATTAGGCATGTCGCTGCTTGGTGAGGGCACCGCCACCGTCAGCGCCGAGCAGTTTTGCCGAATCAAGTTGGAAATTGTGTAGATTGTCAAGATATAAGTGAGTAATGTGAGGGGCCCCGGGGTTTGTTGTTGTTCCCTGACACTCTGGCATTCACCGAACAATATGAAAAAATAAAAAAAAAGAAAGTGAAAAATGGGGACTCTGCCGCTTGTGATTGTGCTCTGGCAGCGCGGCGCGACTCATTCCCGACATATTTCTGACTGAGCGGACATCTGCTCGCAACACAGCGCCGAACACAATGGAGGCAAAGAGAAATAATCAGGGCTTGTGAGAGCATGGGTTAGATATTACAGTGCCCTCTCTCATCTACATGGGGGTGGGGGTGTGTGGTGGTGGTGATGATGGCTTAGGTTCAAGCTCCGAAGTGGTTCGGACGGCTTTGCATTATCTATCGCAAGAACGGGCGCGCGAGTGTGTGTGCAAGTGACCCAGAGACATTTTATCTCACCTTTCATTGCCTCCTGGGGGAGGGGGTGGGCGGTGGGGGCGAAGATAAGGCTGCTGCCACACCTGTGAGGTTAAATAGTGTGGGAGGCAGTAATAATCAACAGGAAAGCTCTGTCAGTTATTGTTTGAAGCTTGAAGTTTGAACACACAGTTTGTTTAAAGCTCAGCCTCGTCCACCCAAGAGTGAGTCAGTTTATTGGCACGTGCAAGATAATTATTAATATTTACACATTCCAATCCCACTTTTTCTCTTGTTATTGAAGGTGTGATGACTCATCCTGCACCCCAAAGGCACTTTTCCAATGTTGCATCCAATGAAAATGAATTTGTAGCTCTACAAATTGCTCATCTGTGCCAATAACAGCAATAGCCTAACCGACAGGGAGTGTATTACAACAGCAACACGATTGGCAGCTGAAAACGTCAATCAAACCTGGAAAAGACCCATCTTACTTGTGAGGCCAAGAAAAATGATCAATGTGAGGTTTGTGCCCAACACATTGATCCGGGACTTCAGTGGGAAAGGAGTGAGGAGCAGTGTTCAGTTGTCGAAGACGTGACACATTCCTGCTCCTGTCTTACTGAACTGATGAATTCACCAATCGAAAGACGACATTTTAATATCAAGGCAAATAAGAGGAAGGATTGCTTAGCATTAGTTGACTTTTATGAGACTTATTCATAACTGCTTGGGGACATTTTTAGCTGGAAATGAGGGTTTGTGTAAGTCAGGGAGTCATTATTCCTTTTCCATACAATCGTTCAATGTAATTCTTCCATCCTTTATGCCACTTTTCCATCTTGAGGTCATAAAGTTCATGAACCAACAACTTAGATTGGGCCTAAAGAATGGAAAGAGAATTTCTGAGTGGGGAGATACTGTTGGGGTCACAGTAAGGAACCTAACTCAGACGTGAGGCCCATTACTGACCAGCAGATGGCAGCAACACAGTCGGAGATCAGACCCTCTGAAAGCGAGCTAGCTCATTACAAGAGAAGGAGCAACTCAGTTTGATGATGTCGGAAAAATAAAGAAACTTAGTGACCTGAAAGAAGCTGATTCACTCACGGGGTGGACGTGCAAATTCAGCATGTGGGGGGGGCTTCACCTGTTGAACTCGGGACCTCTTTCCTGTGAGGCACGGGTGCGAGCCCCATGGCACCACGCAGCCACCTCCAACCGTTTATGACTTAAAAGTAGTTTGAATTAGATTTGTGCTGCGAAGTGAGCTCTCCGGTGAGTCTATTGTTGTTTGCGTCTCAAGCTCGCGGATTACTACGGGCTTCCTAATGTGTGTCGCTTTGACCACCTCCGCGCCGTCTCATCCCACACGTTATTGCAGCAGGTACGGAGATTACTTTGCATCACTGTTACATTGCCATGCTCAAACAGTGTAGGCGGCATTGTGGCCTGCTAAAAGCATCTGTGAAAAAAGCACAAGTGGATTTCACAGTTTAACTCCGCGTCAAAATGTCCCCGTTAAAAAAAAAACGCGAACTTGGAAAATTTGGGACGTCTGTGAACTCGGTGAGTCAAGGTTATTGTGACTGACGAGGCTAAACGCCTCGACAAACAGAGGGAGCCGTGAAGGCACGCCAAGCCCCGAGATCAGTCTAGCAGCAGGGATGCAAGAAGAATAAATATCAAAGATATTAGGGAGGCCTTAATTGCGACGTCGCCACGCTGCAAGCTGGTTTATAAGCTTTGGAGCTCTGACAGCGACAGCGCGGTCACCTTTAATGTTTTAACCTTGACACAAACACTGTCAGGAGGCAGCTGTCCCTCCCTCCCTCTTTCTCTCTCTCTCTTTCTGTCTCTCTCTCTCTCTCTCTCTCTCTCTCTCTCTCTCTCTCTCTCTGCCTCCATCTCTCCCGGAGGAAGCTGAAGTTCAGACACAAAGTTGGGGCGAGGTCATCCTGAAGACGGAGGAAAACATTAGCGGCGCTGAAAAATCAATGTTAAAACAGGCTCCCAGTGAGGAGACGCTAAAAGAGGGGGAGATGCGGCGCTGTCTCTTTGCTTTAGTTAAGAGCGCGGCAGCGGCGCAGATAAAGCACGCGTGCAGTATTAAAGGAGTCATTGTGAGCACTTAAAATGCTATTAAGATATACTTTGACGATAAATTTACAGTATTTTTAATGTCAGCTATAAAATATTCACTTCGAATGGCGAGCCTGCAAAAAAAAAGGCAGGCGCGCTCTAAACTCTAAGCGCTTTTATCAGGATTGTTCTCTTTTATTACCTCTGGTATTTCTACTTCAAAGGTGGGGTGGGGGGGTATTGAATTCACTTCCACAAAACATCATTTGTATCCAAGGTTTTACCTGTTTGGTACAGGTCTGCCAGAGGAGCTTTTATTGATATGATGTTGCGTCCTGCATAGAAATATAGACTTCAGACATGAAATGCCCTTTCTAATACACTAAAACACCTGTATGAGACCTTTACAGCAGCCCGGGGGCATCTCTGTGAATACTGATTCAAACCTGATTTAATCTTCCCACTGGGGCCGCACAGACACTCGCGTCCCGCAAAACGGAGGTCGCCACTGTCGGCTTGTCCCTTTATCTGGTCCGGCCTAATGAAAGTGGAGGGGTTTTTTTGAGTATTTGACGGCACGCAGCGCGTCTTCGTTTGGATGTACACAACTGTACGAGCCGCCTCGATCCGTACCATCAAAGGTGGGAGTCAGACTCCGACACAGTCGTCCTGGCTTGGCGGCCAGGACGCGTTCGCCCGGGAGGACTTGCCGCGGCGGTTCCTTTTTGTGCGGAACCTGTCACAGGTCACCCGGGAGAGCGCGGCCTTTCCCAGTGCTGCCACACGCATCTAATCGGAGGAGTCGGCGGTGCTGCCACGAAATGATACGTTTTCTGTCAGCTGAATCATACTGCTGCATGATTGCGTTGTCTTAACTGATACTCTTCAAGACTGTGCGGGTTTTTTTTTCTCTCACTCTCTGTTCTTTCTGGATCCTCCATGAAATACTGCAGTTCAAAGTGGGAAAAAAGCCTTTTTTTTAATTAACTTTTGCATTGATGTGTGAAAACCCTCCATGAATTAGGGGCTAGTCTGTACATGTACGGCCGCGACTGCACCAGTTAGTAAAATCCGAACAGTAAACGCATCCAAAGGAGCAATTGACAGTAGCACAATGTGTGTTTTTCTTCCCAATAAAATTTGAATTTGAACCAATTTGTAGAATTCGTAGAACACATTGTGATCTTTTAGTGGTGCATTGGTTTGGGCTTGGATTCAAGCCTGGATGTGGCCTTTTCTGTGTGGAATTCGCATGTATTAAAGCTGTATCATGTCTCTTGTACTGACCGCACGACCCATTGACTCGCCCCCTGCTCTATTCCACACCGTCCAGCTCACCACGCAGGACAAATATCTGGATTTGCCTTGCAGACTTCCAGGTGTGTAAATCACAGAGGTGGCACAGCCTTATTCCACCCCAGCCGACGACACTGTTGCCAGATTTGTCCCCCTGAGCCCCAGTCTCCAGGGACTCATCACCGCTGAGCGGGAGCGCTCCAGAGGAATGGCTCCTTCTGTTGGTCTGACCCAGTTACCCGATCCTACCGATGCGACCCTTACTCAAAGTGTGTCGGGTCTTTACACCTGCCTCTTTCTCTGAAATATCACACCTGGCCTCTTGAACCTGACGGCACGTCCCGTTTCTTTCACCCGCGGCTTCGCTGCGACTCGACGTTAAAGGATAATCAATGTTATTCACACTTCAGTGCAGGGTAATAATGTTTTGGCTCACTGGTGCATATTGATATGAGGTGAAAATCCATATTTTGCCGCCATTATTGGTTCTGGAGTCATTTTGCATTTTCCCAACGTGTACTTCTCTTTGCGTTGACACACTCCGACTGTGTCTGATCGCCCTTGTCCTCCTCTGCTTAATCGCTCTTTGATCATCTCTAACCAAGTTACTGCGCACCCTCCGTTTGCTGCATCGATGTTTCGGTCCAAAAGCTCGGCGTACACCAGTCAGCCGTAACATGCAAACGAGTGGCAGGAGGAGTGACTGTGGCTGGAAATCTCTTCACCCTGGGACCTGTGGGCGGGCGGGACATGTCAGACAGTATGCAAATGCCGCGTCCTCGTTCGTTTTCTCTGCAGCTTTAAAGCTGAAGGCCTGTGAGGGGTTTGGAGCTGATCCCAGCTGACATTAGGCAGAGCCAGGGTGCACTCTGGACAGGTCACCCTCCCATTGAAGTTAAAGTGTCTAAAGCTCGGGTGCTGCCATCAGTATGGATGTTGGTTTAATGAGTATTGTGACGTGACGTGAAGCGAAACAATGACAAGTTTAGGAACGGTTTGAGGAACTCCATAACCACTTTGAGGTGGGTTTTTTTCATCAAAACTCCTTGAGTTTCACTCCCATGCACCATCTGTGGGATGTGCTGGACTAACAACAGTGATCCATGGAGATCCAACTTCACAACTTTTGCTGATATCTTTGGCTCCAGATGCCTCAGCACGCCCCCCGGAGGCTGTTTGAGGAGTAAAAATGTCCCCGCATTTCATGATACAAGATGCTATGCTATGGCTAATATGCACTCATTTGGCATTCATGAGATCATGAGATCCTACCAATTGTGATGTACGAGTGCATGTATTTTGGAGTGTTTGGCTGACATGGATAGTTTGTTTACTTGGGTCTCTTTCAGGATTGTTGCATTTCCAGTAACTGTCTAACGGCCTCATCAAAATTCAGGACCAAACGGGACTCCGAGCTTAATTATCATTAAAAAGCCCATTCAAATGGGAAGTTATCTCTCTGTGTAATATTCCCTCTCCATGCACTCACTGCGGATTTCAATGTTGCTGCCTTACATTTTTACCAGGATTGCACTCTCACACACACATGCACCCACGCACACACACACACATGCACGCACGCACGCACGCACACACACGCACACACACACACACCCCCGCCCACGCCTTAACTGGAAGGACCCGCCGCTCCGTGTTTAGCGTTGTGTGTCGACTTACGGTCAGACTTTTCCAGGAGAAAGTTTGCCAGTTTTCAATTATGGATGAGGGGGAAGGAGGTAAAAAGCAGGACAGCTTCAGTGAACACAAACTGAATGCAAGCTATTGTTGGTAGTTTTACTGGCCTGGAAGTCTTATCAAAGAATGTGCATGAGAAAAAAATCAGTCTGAACCCAAACTGCAGCAATGCAAAGACGCAGTCCAACGAATTGACTGAAATTACAAGTGACTAAAATTGTTATCTCTAAGTTTACCGATGGCCTGTTTATGCAGCGAGCTCATCAGACTGGGCTATTGTATTGATTGGCCATCGCCGTTTTGTAACGTCCAATTACTGTGTAATTGTTTCGGGGGTTTTCTGTTGATAACAAGCTCATTTTCTGTATTTATTCGCTGAAAATGGAAAGAAAGAAAAGATGAAAGGACGGCTGTCGGCGCATTAAGTTGCTATCGCCGAACATTGCAGGCTGCTCGGACATTAAAGTGCGGCTGGAAACGTACAAAAGCACCCGGACCGTTTTTACCGAGCCGCTGCGGATCAATTAGGAGTTATTAAGAATTAAATTCCCCCCGCAGACACCAGCCTTTTGTTTTGATTCCAGCCCGGGAGTGTTGGGCTGCGCTGTCAGATAGAGTTGTGTCTTACACCGCTGTCAGATTTCATAATGTAGATACCGGGGTGTATCTCAGGAGCGCTCGGTGACATTCATTTCTCCTGAAATGTAGAACTCTGAAACGGTCCTATCTTTGAACTGATAGACGCGAACGATAAGAACATTCGCCGCCGCCAGCCGCGCCTCGGGAATTTCAAAGCGTTCGATGTCGGGAGCGTCGGCTGCCGTTTATTTTGAGAGCAGACTGTGATCTCGCCAGTTTACTCAGAATCAAAAGGAGCCGGTTCTATCTCGACTTTGGAGGACGAGCAGACCGGAGCGGCTCTGGTCCTTCGTTTGATGGACAAGACGCCACCTTGAAGACCCCGAGTGAAATAACTGTAATTGTTCTTTTATCTCTTTATTTAAACCAAATATCCACCCTGAAAAAATGCTCTTAGCGGATGAATTTAAACAACTTCAAAGTGTTTCTTATGAAACGCTGTTCTGTAGAAACAGCACTTAGTTTTGTCTCGCAGGTCTTGAAATTAAGGTGGGAGTGAGCTGAATGAAAATGCTAAAGTTGTTGACCTTTTCCTTTTTTCTCCCCCCTTTAAAACTTTTACTTCAAATGTCACAATAGCAATTGATGCTTTGTTTTCCAGGAAAGATCTTTGTAATAACTTTGGATGTTTATTCACCTCCAAGAAAAGCGGGGACGTCGCCAGATGAACGTTACGCAACCTGTTTTCAGCTCTGGAGCTTTTATGTAAGATTTGAAGGCAAAAATCCCACAAACACTCCCTCATGCAATGCTCATGATTCAATCATTAGGCAATAAACAAATTAGTCCTAATGTATAAATAATGTACATCACCCTATGCGGCTTTAAGTCTTCCAAAGCCAGCAGCGTTCGCCATCTGTTACTGCCGTTGTTGAATGTGGCGCCAGTGAGTTTCTCCAAGTTACGGCACTTCTTCGGTGCCCATTGGATCCCTTTAGAACGGCTTGTTTGTGTGATTCGAGCGGGACTGAAGTGGATGATGAAGACAGAGGAGGGGACGAGATGTTTTTAGGGATGTAAGGATGGTCCCATCTGTTTCTGCATGGACTAAAACATGACAACGCATGTACGAGCCACCTCATTCCGAGTTAAAGCATGTTGTAAGGAAACATACCTCTGATTGCGACACTTCTGTCTTCTATTTACATTCAGTTTAAAGACACGCATGTACATCTGATTGCACCATATGGAAAAAAAACCCCAAAGAGTATGCGCCTCTGGCCTCGTTTGCGACTGGAAGCACGCTCGGCAGAGTGTGTCCAGATTGCAGGAGTGCTGGAGCTCATCAGGCCCCGCACTCCACTCGTGCTTGAAACTGAGTGGCGTGAACAAAGCTTAACTGAATCTCGCTCAGCCCAGCTGCAGTCAGTCACACTTGTTCTGGTGGTGTTCATCGGGGGCCTCTGCCCAACCAGCAAGCTCCACCAGAGTGGGAACTTGCTGCACCAGCAGTCAGAGCCGCTTTGATCAGCCGGAATCGCTCTGGCCGCAGTCTGTCAGCCCGTGCGGCGGCAGCGGCGGCGGCGCCCACACAGAGCGCCCGGAATTACGCCCGCCACCGGCACTCTGTCACACTTGCCACACTTGGGCTAATGCGGGGGTGGGGGAGTCCAAGTCGCCAGATGTTCCCTTACGATCGGCCATAGGTGTAGCCAGGCTCGCGCGCACCTTCGCTGCGTTCAGCGTCGTCCGAGCCAGAGACGCGCTCAGCTCCGCCGCAATCAGTCACGCTCGCTGGAGTGCCGCGCAGCCCGAGCAGCTGGCGCCGTCCGCTACATGAGACCAAGCAGCCATAGTCGGAGTCGCACTTGCCAGAGGCGTCCTCGCAGCTGCCATCATTCACACTAAGTGGGATCCTACCGGCCACACAGAAAGCCCCAGTAAACATCCCGTCCGCAGAGACTCCCCGGCAGGACCCAAAGCAGATCAGCGCTCTGTTCAGACGAACACGCACCTCATCCCACTGGAGGGGAAAAGCTGATTATGATCCCGACCGGAGCAAGGTGGCTTAACGATAACAGCGGGGAGATGTGAGGGAAACGGGAACTTATCGCTGTCGCCGTGCGCGCGCGTGCGGACTGTGGCGACAATTGTGGATCAAGTTTAGCCGTAGAACCTCTGTGAAGAAGGTACCGAAACTTGATGTGCGTTTTGTAGATTTCTGGGATCCGCATTTGCAGCGTAAGGCCTTTTTTCTATGCAGCGCATCTGCTCTTGAGATGGGATTAAATATTCCTTGCAAGCCTAATGTAGTTCTGGAAGGAACACACCATCAGTAATATCCCTCCGTGTCATATGGGGGGAAATGGGTGGCCAAGTAACCCCCCACAGCAGAGCCACAGTGCTGCTATGTGGCAGAGGCAGTTTAAATATGAATCGCTCATTTAATATTCAGTCAAACGACAGGTTTCCTCCCAATACATGAAATTTTAACGTTACATATACCTTCTGCTCAGTGGGTTAGACTATCAGATATTTATTATTCGAGAGGTTTCAGTGCAGGAAATTCACTCGCGGGTCATATGGGAGGAGATGAAATTATCAAACAGAAAATAAAAAGTGGGTATCTCTTTCTAATGGCAACCCTTCAACATCCTGATCAACCATTCGGCAGAACAAATTTTAAAAAATGGTCCAAATTTGAAAGAAATTTTACTCAGACATTAAAATCCCTATTAACGTATGCACTTTTTTAGCTTAGATTTTATTTGCCTTTATTTTATTTTTTTCATTTAATTTGAATTATTTCTTTAAATTCTACTTTTTCATCCCATTTAATTTCAATTTTGTTATTACGTCTTGTTTCCTTTGCTTTTTATAGTTAGAGTGTTTTTTTTCTATCCACTTGATTTAAAAATGCGAAAAATGAAAACCAAATATTTTCTTTTTCAGTGCTCCCACAGATGAAAAAAATACAGATTTTTCAGTTGATAAAATGTGTTTTTTTTGTGAAAAGTAGCAGGAAAAATCCCCAACACTATTCAAAACAAGATAAAAACGAAATGGTCTTGTGGCGCGGAGACGAGAATGTGAGCGTTGCTTTGCTAAACAGAGGATATTGAAGGGTTAGCGAGGCGCTCTTGTACGAGAATCGGGTTTGAACCTTCACAAAAGCAACAGATCACAGTGTGTCTGCGTCCACAGGTCTCTCGCTTGCGCAGCTGCCTTCCTGCCTCACAAAGCCAGCCCCGGCGTTGTGTATTGTTACACAGTCCATCCTTGGGTCCTCACAGTATATTCTTGTTTGGCCGCGGCATGAAAACAACGCCGCGCGTTCCAGACAATTCCCGTCCTAAGTGGCAAAGACAAGCCTATAGAGCTCCAAGGTGAACCGCGGCGCCAATGTTTGATTTATGGTTTAAATTATTCGGCCGGGCCGAGCTTGTGCTCGTGCTGAACCCCCCCACCCCTTCCCTTCCCTCCCCACCCCTCCCCCTGCTCTTTGTGTGGTTATTACCACAGAGTGAAACCTCGCATTCCAATTACAGTTGGACCATATAGCCGTCGTTCATGTTAGTAATGATCGTAGCTCCCGCTCACTGTGGCCCCGACGTCTGCCCCCCCCTCCCTCCCAAAATACCTTGCCTGTTAGCGTGATCAATGGCTGCTGATCAAACCACTTCAGTGACGCACTGGAAAACCTGTCGGAGCCACTTGACTTCCTCGGGGAAGTAAGCAGGAGGCCGTGTATTAATCAGCCGCGTCCCGAATGTTTCACTGCATAGGCCAGCATTCGCCTTAAGGTCTGCGAGCTCGCTGGTACACAATCGACCCCGCAAAGAATATCCATCATGCTTAAATTTGATTTATACATGAAAGGCTTCGAATCAGCCCGACTGTACTGTGGCGTGACCGTCGCGGCGGGTTCGGACGGACTGATGGAAAGATTGATTTTAATAAGTCATTTGCAAAAAAAAAAAAAAACCTGCTTGATTGATGATGGCTCAAGGCCCTGGAGGAACACGCGTGGACGCCACTCAGCTGATCCGTCCATGTTATGAAGCCTACAGAGCTTTTTTAAAGCCAGTGTTCGTCAGCGCTGTTTGGGGTATCCAGACGTGTGTCGAGGTAACCGGCGACTCTGACTCGACCTTGTGGTGACGTCGAGCCACGTCGGCTGCCTCGTGCACGTCTCCACCAACGGCTACGCGGCTGGGTTCGAAAGAAGTTTCAGCCGTTTTTCCACAGCAGCTGTGTCCAACTCTGTGAGCATCGAGGCATCACAGCAACGTGACCGGAAACATGCGAGCCGTCATTTGTATGCGACACACAATCGAGGACATCGCGGCTGCTTGTTTCACCTTCGTGCCGGCGGCACTTAAACTGCGTTCCTGGCGCTCACGGCCGCGGCGTCGGTTTGAGTTTCGCTACACAGGTCCGTTTGCAACTGCAGGTCAAACTGAACCCTAATTTGGCTAAAGCAAAAATCGGAGAGGGACGGCTGGTTTGCAGCAGTTGCATCAGTTTACATTTTTCTGCGAAAACAGAAGAAGACATCAGTCCCCCTGAAACATGTTCGGCTTCCTCCTCGGAAGCTGTTCAGTCAGCGCACTCCAAACCCGAAATGTCAGCGTCACGACGGCACTGCAGGAGTTCGCCGGAGTCATTACCATTCAGCGTCTGAGGAGCTGTACAAAATGTGCACTTTTGACCTGCCGGGCCTCTTGAGGAAATGTCAAAGGACGCCAAAGGTCCCATTTGCGCCGTCCTGCGGGGACGACTGATGGCCGCACAGCGTTTGATGTCAGGGCGCCCGGTGCGGGCAGAGCGACGCTCCCGTCTGGGTGGAGGCAGTGAAGGAACTGACAGACTGACAGAGCTCGCAGCCACCGCGGCGCTTAATAAATGGAGAATACCTGACATGTTCATGCAAGGACCGTCTCTGTTGCGCTCGTGATAAAACGTGACGCGCGGGGCACTTGATTGACGGGCGTGACACGGGAGTCCCGCTGGAGCGCAGGCCGCCCGTCTCATGCTCCCGCACCGGCGGGCTCCCGAACCCCAAATCCATGAGACTCACAGGGACCAAACGTTGAGTTGCACGGACATCCGCACCCCTTCCACCCCCCCCCCCCACCCCCCCAATGCCTCTCCGACTCTGTTTCACTGATGACTGTGAAGGACTGCCTGCCAGTCATGTGAACCGAGTCTTACTTTGAAATATTCATGCTGATGCATTTTTAAGACTAACTAGACCACAGAAAAGCTGTGATTTAAGTCAGGGTGGATAAAGGTTAACGTACCACCCTTCAAACGGTGCTGGTGATGTAATAAACCTTCCCGAAATGATACAATGTCGCTCGCACTCGCTTCCATAGCGCTGACCTTGAGATTCCTGTTGTGTCTTGCTCGGTACCGATGCGCATGACGTTCAGCCAGCGATTACTTAGCTCGCGATGAAGAGAAAGGAAGCAGGAAGAGACCCCCTCGGACAGAAATCGCCAAAGGAGTTTATTGTATTAACGGGTCATTAGCGAGATGCGAGTTCGAGTGGAGTTTGAAGGGAGCAGTTGGACGAGGCCTTCGCCTGGAAACCCCAATGTGGCGCGAAGGGTTCAGCTCGTTAACAAAGCCAGGCAGTGTGAACGCTTAAATAGCTGCGCTCCCCCTCTCGCTCCCGAGGCTCGTCTTTAAACGTCTCGTTTGGAAACATTGCTTTAGTCGGGCGGGAGGCAGAAGAAAACCACAGACAGGAGCGCTGCGCGGGAAGACTTCGCCGGATGTCGCCTGTCCTGGTTCATAATTCATCGTTTTTTGGGCTCGAAGCTACGGTTTGTGCTCCAGCCAACAGATTTGATGGCAGGGTGACTCGGCGTCCGACAGTGGGGAAGTGAAACGTTGTCAGATGCGACATATTAGCCTCTGATTACAAAGGTCACAGAGAGTTCTGGCAACATTAAAACCTAATTGTGTGTCAATTTCAACTTGTTGCGATGGGGTTTTTAGTTTGATTTCAAAGTCCGAAGGTTGAGCCCACGGTGGTCCAATGTCCCCGTCCCCCCGAAGCAAAAAAAAAAGAAACGACGGCGCTTAAGCGAAGGAATCGAGTGAGCAATCAGCAGGTTGATCGTGAAGCAATTAACAACACGCAAACGAGCGGAGCGTGCGTGCCTGCACCGACGACTGGTTAGCGGGACGTGTTGCCGCCTCCAACAATCGCCGCTGTCCAGTGATCGTTGAGACGTGATGGGAACGGACCTCGGATGGGGGGTGGGGGGGGGGCGTTCGGCTCAGAGCCTCACTGTTGATGTTGATTTCCCTCACTGTCTCGCTGAGAGTGATGCATTTCCGAAGGCCGCGTGTCCTGCGCACCTCATTTCATTGTATCTCATTTCACACGTCCTCCCTCCGCTGGCCCAGGCGTCGAGCCGCTGTATCCATTACATGCGTTGCCAACTCGGCGCTCATTTGTATTCCCCTGGCATCCTCCCGGGAGGTTACCGCGCTGACCCGCACAACAACTGAGCCGTGTCAGCGTCACTGGGAACTGATTGGCTAAACATGCCTCGCCATGTTCAGCTTTAGTTTGGGCGCCGTAAGCATCGACGCAGCTTAAGAGTCCCTGTAATGTGTCCTTTAATCTTATCTCCGTCACGCCTCCTCTTACATATGAAGGGAATCTTCCAGCGCGGAGGGACTCTCCTCTGTTGCTCCGTCGGAGCGATAATGAACTGGAAACGTGCGCACGCTGGAGCATCTTGTAAAGATGCTTTTAATGAAGTGGCCGCAAAAAAAAAAAAGGAAGCGGTTGTTGGAAGCTGCTGCGTAAACAGTTATGTTAAAACTCATACACACAGGCATCTTTCTTCTACAAGCAATAGAGCACGGAAGGGAAAGAAGAAAAGTGGTGAGAATAAAAACATGTAATCAAGTTAAACCAAGGGCTTGTAATTAGTTTTTTCCACAATAAGTCACTTTGTAATCACTTATCGTATTTGGAAACAAATTTCTTGACTAAAGAACGAGTCAAAGAAGAGACAAAAAGTGTGTTTAAATGACATCGGGCCACTTTTTTTGTGTCCGTGTGTTGAAATACATCTTTCGTAGACAAATGAGATGCCAAATAAGACACCCGGAACCAATAAACAACAGAGTTCATAAAGGACCATAGAAAGATATGCTGGTGACAGTGCTTGCTTGTACCAGGACTGATGTTGTCTGTAGCTCTGGCATCTGTGCTCGCTGTTGGAATATAGTGGACAAAGAACTGGTTTGGTGACACGCAGGTTCCTGCACACAGTCGGGTGAAGCGTCCGCTGCGTCGGTGTCGGGAGAAGCTGCACACACAACCTTATGTTGTTGATCGTTTGTTGTTTTTTTTTCTGCCAAGCATCAATGAATTCAGCCATGAAAGGCCCAGCTCGAAGAGAAACACTTTGTACCGCCTCAAAATGTTGAACTGAAAGCCCCCCCCCCTGCAGGACTGCTCCGTGGAACCCGGCTGGTGCGGCGCAGGCTGTGATTAAAGTCTCCGCAGCCTAATAGAAATCCGTCATTAGCGCTGGGCCAACACATGAAATCAGACTGTACTTTAAAACTCTCCATCTCACTTCTCTAATTCTTCCTTCTTGCGCCCACTGCTTCTGATTAGCAGCCAGTTTGGTTGCCCCCCACACCCCCACCCCATCCCCATCCCCTGCTGGGGCGAGACTTTGTTCCAGCTGTAATCATAATCCATTGAGGAGATGCAGAAGTCGTCACAGTCTGAGCTGAAATATTAATTTCCCCTCCATGTGGGGCCCCTGCTCCGCCGGCCATGTAATGCTCTCAGCTTTGAAGGAATCTTGTCTGCTTAAGTCTGTCGCCACTGGTCGGTTTGACATCTGTATTTTGCCCACGAGATGCGTTCGAGGGAAGAAAAAAAAAAATGAAACTCGAGGCAGGGGGAACTTTTTATTCCGGGGCAAAAGCGCTCCCTCGTCAGCGCCTGTAACTTTTTGTTCCTGTCAGGACACGTGGGATTTGGGGGTAACTGCTGATGACAACCTGTAAGCGTGGTATTTTAAGCGTTTGTTTCTTTTGCTTTGCGCTCAGCAGAAAAAAATAAATCGCGAAGGCAAAGTTTTCGTTGTGCGAAATGTCACCTCGCAGAAGCGGCGCGTGGCTCCGTCGAATTCCAGCCGTTAAACTGACCTAAGCAGGATTTATTGAACGTTTTCGGAGATACTTCTCCCCCTTTTTCTCCTTGTCTCGCCTTGAGCAAACAGCGCCTTGTTTTCTGCCTCTTCGCCGTGCAGCAGGCAGAATCACTGCTGATGATGTTCTTGCTCTTTATTCTATTTGAGGATTATGTTAAAACTGCATCACAAAAGCCTTGAAACACTTCTCTCTCTCCCCCCCCCCTTCCCTCTTAATCTCCGTCCTGATTTTCAGCCCGTTCCCACGTATGGCATTCACTTCATCAGCCGCAGCATAAAGAAAAAAAAGACTTTCATGTATTGCTCACATGCGGCTCTATTTCGGTTTTGCTACTTGTTTTTTTTTTTCTGAAATGCAAATGTAAAGTCGTATAAACTTAGCCATCAAAGCGCTGAACAAAACGAAGGGGGGGGAGGCGAGGGGGGGGGGGGTCTGCATCGCCTGGGCATCGCGTTACAAGCAGCCTAACAAGGCCTGAGGTAATACATGTGCACAGGTGGTGAGTGCTAGAAAAGGTATCGCTCTCCGCCAGGGATCCTTGATGAACTCTGACAGGTTTCACCGTGGGGGCAGACGCCCCCCGTGCCGGGCCGAACAGCTGCTTTCCAGTTGTTTTTTTGGACCCCCCTCCCCACCTCTGCCCCCCACCTCCTTCTTGAATCAAGGCTGCTGCGAGTCACGTGCAGATCTGCAGTAGTTTGCTTCTAATTGTAAAAGTCACAGCGATTTGCATGATTATTCTGTTTATCTGATCAAATCTCTTCCTCCCAGCAGCGTAATGAATGTTATTGCCGGCACAATTGCCCAATTACAGCCTCTTTATAATCATGTGTGATTTCAGCATGTGTGCGCGAGAGGTAGTTTGGGCGGTTAACGTCTTTTCGAGGTGGAATAAAAACTGATTGCGACCTGCCTGGTGATTAATGAAAAATGTATTGTGAATAATGGCGCGCTCCCGATGAAATATGGGCTCTCCGTAACGATCTGGGTTATTGTGTCAACGCGGCGCGGCGAGTCCTCTGGTCATCTCTGCATTGTGTACTTTGCGGATTTGATGAATGGTTATCAAATAGTGTAGATTCAGCGGTGCCTCGACGCCGAGTTGCCCAGCTGGGCTCCGTGTGTGCAAAGCAGCTCAGCCGGCCGAGCGCTATAGATCTCATCCACTCACGACCCGACAGGTGAGAACTGTTGATGGCTCGCAGGAAAATATTGAATCGAGGTGTCAGCCAAATCGGCTTCAAACAGACACGGAGGGCACGGTGGGAGCCATCTGGCAGCGGCTCCGCTCTCTTTTCACATGCGGCAAAGGCAAGGAGGGGTGGGGGGGGCGTGAAAGGGAGCGAGTGGGAATAGACCGCACAGGCCTCAGTGGTCTTATCGGAAGGGGGCATCTTAGAGGGTTTGGTGCAATCCAGCACCCACAGGGTACCGCCGGAAGTTTGCGCTTCTCGGTGGTTTTGCCCATTGTTGCCTCTCCCTCTCACCAGAGTTTGCCCCCGCCGAGTGCCACACGTGTTTTCACCGCAGCTCGCGGTTGGCGTTTTATCTGGGAGGAAGACAGAGAAAGTTCAGGCTCAGAACACTGTCACATGGTTGGAACGAGTGTTTTTGATTTCAGCCTGCTCTGGCCTCGTTTTTGCAAACCAGGTTCCTGTTGCTCTCTCTCTCTCTCTCTCTCTCTCTCTCTCTCTCTCTCTCTCTCTCTCTCTCTCTCTCTCCCTTGTCATGTACATGTACGCACATGGCATGAAAAATCCAAATCTGTCTTGGTAAAAATAACTCCATCTGGCTCGTACCTCTCTTTAATGAATTTCTTTATGCTAATAAACGTCCCCGGTGAATTTTCAGATGTCAAACAGTTTCCTGTGAGTACGTTGTGCAAAGTGAGATCCAGCACGGGTTATGCAAAGTTTAGGCGCCGTCAAATCACCCGACTTTAACCCTTCAACGTCCTGCTTGCTCCCTTTGGGAAACAAATGAGCATCGATGATGAAGACACTTCACTGAGGCATGATGGGAGAAGATCTTTAATTGCGTTTTTTTTTTTTTTAGTTTTACTTCTCTTCAATTTGATTTCAGTTATTTCCTTTTTATTATTTTTCTTTTAAAAAGCACCTCTCTCAGTCATGCCCATGTTGTTTATCTAATTTAATTTGTATCTTTTTGTTTATCATATGAATTGTATTCATAGATACAGGTGGTTTAATCTGGATTGCTGAAGTTCCATAAAAGTTTGCAGCAATCCTATTCTGCAGTTCTGTCGCTTCACTCTGCTCGAGTAAATGGCTTTCTCAGAGGATCAGTCAGCCAAGCCTTGGTGCAGCGAGATGAAAAAGAAAGAGGCAAAATTCACCCCCCCCCCCAAACAAAAACAGAAGCAGAGACTTATTGTCATGTGGCGCTGCCTTTGTCTCATTACGTTCCTGTGAAAAAACAAAGCTAAATCTTGACAAATTATCGCCGGGGTAACACAATCGAGGCGCGCCCCGGCAGAACGCGCTCTGCCTGGCAGCCCGATACATTGATCATTTGCTATAGAGAGATGCAGCCTGATGACGATAATAATGCACCTGCCCTCGGCCCCGTGGCGCAGAGGAAGCTGCTCCTCGCTCTTTAGAGATCCACCTGTGTGCATTGTGCAGAGGATTGTGTGCAGCCATTATTCCTGGCCTTTGTTTCACGCAGCGCCGCTGCCAGGAGTCCCTGACAGACCCTCCGATCTCACAACATCTCAATATGAGGTGGATCACATGCTAATTAATCAACCAAATACATAAACTCACTTTAAACACAGGCGTTGTAACATTGGAGCCGGAAGAAACCATTTAGATCAAGTCACTCCCTTTATTTTACACTTGGAGGGTCCCGAGGTTGATCCCAAGCAGGGTGCGGACCCCCTCCAAATCCTTCAAGTGAAGCCAAACAAATGTGAGCCCACTCATCCACAAACCAAAAGGAGGAGCCTTCAAAATAAGAGCACTGGGCAGTTTTCCTTTTAGAAAGTGGGTTATGAGGGTTTCTTCAGTAAAGCTGTAACATCTAAAACAACTTGACGCCCTTCAGCCCGTTTGGCAAAGGCTGATTTGGGTCATGTGAGGATCTGTGCTCTTCAGCCCACCTGATGAATACGGTGGTCTGGACGCCCTCAGCATGTCGATGCTTCACAAAGTCTGAAGGAGCAATTTGTGCTTTGACCTCCTACAAGAAAACATATTCAGAACATTGATTGTTATTATGAATTTGCTTTATTTGCAAGACACATTCACCTCTCTACCTCGCTTTCAGACACTCTTCAACGCAGGAAAGAAAACAAGTCATTTCATCACTGTTACCATCAGACTCCTTTGTGGACAAGTGGGTTCACCTGCTGTGATGTAACAACTCCCCTTTGTGTTGCGTACAGAACAAAAACAAACTAATTAAGGTTGAAGCCGACCAGCTTTCTCCTTTGTTCTGCCACGAAACGTTACACTTTCTGTCGTTCTCCCAATAAAGAGTAGAAACACTCGCTGTAAACAGCTGTAAAACAGCATTTTACCTATTTAAGCTCCTGATTCATCCCTTGTTTGCATTCACCTACCAGCTCATCCGGAGGGAATACCGACTGCGAAGGGAGCTTTCTGTCACAGGAGGGTCTGGGGAATCGATTTGGTTGGACGAGAATCCCGGGAAAGAGGTCGAACCGCCATTCGGTCGGATTCACTCACACGTCACGTCTGAAGCCCATCAAACCGCACAGGCAGAGTCACGCAGTCACAACCTCTTGTCGTTGGTGATTGGTGATAGTGGAGGAACTGCAAAGCAGGAAACACAGAGTTTTGCCCTCCAGCCAACGTTCTCTCTTGACTATCGTGTTGCATCAATGACCGCCTCCCTCTCCAACAACACCCCGAGTTGCCTAAGCTCCTCCCCCCTCTGGGAAGGTCCTTTAACCGGCCTAAGACGGCCTGCCGCCGTCGTCTATCGAAGAGCCACGGAGTCGGATGCGGGGGAGTGAACTCGCATGCCAATCGCTTCACACTCGACTGTTTCAAGCGAGTGCCGGGGGCGTCCGTGTGGCGCTGCCAGAAGGACGGCATCATCTGCAAAAAACAGGAAGAAGCAAAGAGCCTCTCTGTGGGTTTCACACACGATGCTCTTCTGACTTTGGCCGCTGATTTGTGTCAATAAGTAAGGAGTCAAACTTTTGGAAGTATTTGTAATAATATTACAAATTTTCAATATTTTTTTTCATTCATTTTGGCACCAGGTATTTTGTTTCCACTTTTTACACTCCAAGAATCACCAACCTTCTTCTTCTTCTTCTTCTTGTTCTTCTTCTTCTTGTTCTTCTTCGTCTTCTTCTTCATCTTCTTCTTCTTCTTCGTTGTCTTCGTCTTCTTCTTCTTCTTCGTCTTCTTCTCCTTCCTCCTTTTATGCAACATGGTAAAATAATAGACCTCAGAGATGACTGGGAGGTGCTCACTGCGTGACGATCAAATTAAAACAAATTTCATGGGATTTAGTGTTATTTTTAGTCTGCAGCCTCTTGGATGGTGTACGGGGCTGTGTCCTAAATTCGATTAACGCAGTGAGAAGTGTTCGCCGCTCGACATCTGATGTTATTTCGGAGGTTGGTTTCTGCATATTTCTGAGAATTCCGACTTATGTTTTGGAGGACACGAAAGAGCTGATAAATAAGTAAACAAATGAATGGCCCAGTCTGCAGCTGATGGGTCTGCAACTGTGTCGCAGCCCCGACGCGTCTCGTTGGAGTCATATATTATCTGCATTGTTCAATAAATCACTCAGCCTCGTCGTCCAGTCAGATTATTCACCTCATTTGCATCGAAATCATCCGAGAGCTTTTAATTCTGCCAAAAGTGATTTCATTATGTTGCATGTTCGCTTTTTCTGGGGAAAAAATAAACTGACAGGCGAACTGAAAAAAAACAACCAACAAGCGATAGAAGCACAGGAAAATGGAGAGCGCTTTAGGTCTACTGTCACCTTAGGCAAGCTATTTTTAATTTGCCAACAAAAGCGCCGCCTCTTTTTTTTTTTTCCCTTTCTTTGGTATTCACTGTTTCAATCTGAGCCCCAGGGACCGCTGAGCCCCTCATTTGCATGACAGGTATTGGTAAATCGAGGGCAGAGTCGTACACGGCGGCCGGCAGCCAGTCTTCCTGCCGCCTGTTTTGTCTTGTTGTTTTTATTTGGAGGGGATTTGTCGGCGCTTAGTAAGAGCGCTGTCTGCGACGTCTTCCAGATGATTTTTCACTGCAGCTCTAATTGGGGCTTGTTGAAGAAAGCAGGAACTGAATCAACAGCACAGAGCCCAGATCTTTGAGGAAACCGGCTATATTATGGGAGTCTTTTGGAGGGAGGAAAAACAAACTTTCCGTTGTGTAGTTGGTTTTTATTTGCCGCCTCTTTAACTGTCTGCCGGCCCCCTTTTTTTTAACCGCGGCGACGCGAGCGCACTCCGCGTGACGTCTGCAACCTCGGGGCGGAGAGGAAAGGAAGCATTCCGAGCCGATTTATTCAACGTCGGACGTTTGAGCCTGAGAGATGACACAGATGCCACGATGAGAACGCGCGGAAGTGACTCCAATGGGCGGCAATATATGTCGGGGAAATTAGCAATGCAATTTCCAGGCAGGCATTGTATGATAAGGAAATGATCCCTCTGACACCAAAGGGCATCCTGTCGTTTTTATGGCCAACATAAAATCTTTAATGGATAACGATCCAGCGGCCGGCTTGAGCAAAAATACTGTTTGGAAAAAACCAGAGAGAGAGAGAGAGAGAGAGAGAGGGAGGGAGAGAGAGAGAGGGAGGTTGGAAGCCTGGTGTGGTGCGACGAATAGAAATAATAAAATAAAAAAATGATGTTGGGAACAGCGGCCCCGCCGCTTTCTGTTTACCAGCATTTGTTAAGCAACATCAGATTGGTGTAATTTGACACAGTCTGAGACTTGGCGTGCCCTCCAGCGTGACATCTGTTGAAAGGGGGACGAGGACTGAAATTATGGAAATGACATTTCAGCTAATTTGCATGAACTGTATTCAGTTCGATTGGCTGCCTTTGCTGGTTTGCTCATCATGTGGCCACTCCAGTCACCCACATTTAAGGGGGTCATTTTATGGGGGATAAGGCACGAACTCTGCAACTCAAGGCTCAGGTGAAGATGCTATCACAGCTGGGAAATAAAGAAAGAAAAAAATAAAACTGCGCCGGTCGCATATTTTATTTAGGTGCAGGGTGCATCATGATTTATGGCCCCATGTTACTCTTCGCTGTGTCTCCTAAAGCAGTGATTCACAACCCGTTTTTTTTCCTGAACCTCCTCCAGAATGCCCCCCCACAGAGGCTGTGGACCCCCACCACCAAAACATTACAGCGAAAGTAATGGACTTTTTTTTTTCTTCTTCTTCTTCGCTGATCTCATTTTGATGACGACGGAGCAGGAACTTCTGGAAGCTTCTGCAATCCCCTGAGGGGGGTGGGGGGGGAGGGCTGTCTTTAAGTCACCGATTGCTTCTTTATTCATGGTAATCACGACACGGGTAAACTGTAACTGTCAATTTGTTCATATCAACAAGACCATAAGGCTCCGAAGGTTTATTATTCAGAAGGATTTAGATTGATTGAACCGGCTGGCAGGTTCCATCGCAGAAAGCTCGTAAAAGTCTAATGAAAAAGCTCATAAAACAGATTAGCGCCGGTCAATCGGCGCGACGCAAGACATGGTGAACATTGCGCGCGAGTGAACGTTTCTCCATTAGGAAGAAAAAAGGAGCGTTTGTTTGTTTTTGGAGTCTTCGTATCTCGTTATCGCCGCAGCGGCGCGGCCACTTTGGCCTTCGGGCTCCCTGAACTTGATTTCCTTCCTCTTATCAAACCTTTGTTCATTGCAGTTTTATCGAGCACGGAGCAGCCTGAGCTGTTTAATTTGACACACAAGAAGAAGGCAGAGCCCGGTCCAGATGCTAAATGCCCCCGAGCTGCTGCACTGAAGTGTCACTCTATTTGCTGGAGTTTGAGCTTGTGGGAAATTGGGGTTAAAAAAAAAAAAAGACCAAGAAGAAAAAAAACTACCCGAAAAAAAAAAAAATCTGCTGCGTGCTGCAAATCTGGAAGTTTGGTAACTCAGAGTGAGAAGGGAAACTTATTCGTTCGTGTGCTGGATTGTTTGGCTCCGTGCGACTCGTATTTACTTGCATTTTAACACCGCCGCTCGCTGCAGCTGTCGCAAACAGTTCTGATGGTTTGGGGTTGTTTGTATTCTTGCATTTGGGTTATTTCTCATGAATGCGATGAATCCACGATGTCTTAGGAGATCTTCCTTTGTTACTGTGGCGTTTAGTTGCATATTACCATTGAAAAGACACTGAGTTGAACACGGTGAACCGAGTGTAAGCCCACACTCCAGACCTTCGATCTGAGTAACATTAAACATTTATGTTTGGACTCCAGCCTGGGCAGCAACTTGACTGGTTTGGGAGGGCTGGAGAACCGCTTTCTGACTCTATTTTGATCTTGAGCTCGCATTCGTTGGCAGCACCAGCAAAAAAGCACAAGGGCTGCAGATTGCCAGGTGTACATTGGGATTCATCCTGACAACGTTGGCACAGTCTCTCGCGTCACCAGAGTGAATCCCATTTGTGTCTGGGATCGTCTCCGTTTAACCCTTCGCTGGAGCTCGTGTCCCCCCGCTGGGACGAGCGAGCTTCGCACAGTCGCCATCGACAACACTCTGGTGCCTGTCCATCCCATCGACCCCCCCCCCCTTACATAGCAACACATTGATCGCTTGGGAGGGAGACATCAACATGTGCGCTATGTTGTTCCAGGCAACTCTGACCATCACGTAAACACAATCAGAGGGACCGTTTAGTTTCAGTTTGGTTTGAAAGTAGGGCAGTGAATAGTTTGGTCTCTGGCAACTGAAATGTAACCTGAATTTCTTGTATCGGAGACGTTACATAACTTTGGGCTTACATTTATTTACATCACTTTTTGCACGGTAAACACATTTTCTTTTCAGCCCACGCGGCCTTTTTTTTTTTTTCTCAGGCTTTTCTTCTGTTTCTTCTCCGAGTTTCTGCAACTCTCTGGATTGATCACACAGGAAAGAACAGAGAGAGATAAAGAAATGAAAAGAGACTGACCATGAATCTGCTCACGATAGATTCCTTCGGGTACGGCCAAAACATTGCCGATCAGGACGGAGCACATCACTGGAATGAAATGATGCGGCAAATGATCATTCATTGGAGACTGCAGGCAGTGAATTCATGAGTTCTAATTGGAATAAATCAAACTCCACGCACAATTCTATCACGGTAATCAACAAAGAACAGCAATCACAAGAAAGACAATTAAGAAACCTGCTGGAGCATGTCGATTTTGGTATCTTGATCGCGGCATTTTTTCCACTCAACCTAAACCTAAAACATGCAACCAGACCAAAGTTCACAGGGAGCCATGATGAGTTATCTCGCCCTACGCGATGTTGACTTGTGTTCCCGCGTCCAGCGCGCCGTCTTTGTTGGTGCCTCGAAAAATGACGGCATTCCCCGTCTCACGTGGTGTCGCCATGACGACCGGCAACACGAAGTTGGGCCAACTCTTTCCGTGGAAACCAACACCGCGAAAAAAAAAAGTCAAGTGAGCGGAGTCCCGCTGAGCCGGCACCCCTGCGGCGGGAGCAGGACATTAAATGTGGATGATGCCTGAACCTGGAGCTCGGCCTCGCCGATCAATATTGAAACCGGCTCATTAAGGATGGTCTCACCTCAGATCCATCAGAAGCGCTGCACAGGTCCAGCCCCAAGTGCACATTTACATCCATTCATTTGTTTACCCCACCCCCCCATTTAATGATCCAGGCCCGACAGTAACACAGAGATCACCGGTCCCCCTCCCAGCGCAAGGAGACCGTTTGATCTCCTCTTTGTTGTGAAGGGATGGTGGTGGTGGTTGGTGGAGGGGTGGGGAGGTGGGGTGGTGGTCCTACAAAAGCACAATGAAAGCCTTTTAAGTGCGACACAGCTGCTGTTCACGTGACTGTGGCGCCTCAGTCGTTCGTCTTCCCGTTTTCTCTCATCCGCCTGATGTTTTGCAGGCCGCGTTCACTGCAGGCACACCCGCTTGTGAGCACATTCATTTATAATGAGAGGTCATTTCATTTCCCCCGAAATTGCCAGACTGCAAACTCCATGCAATCATTTTTTTAATAATTACCGCGTTGAAGGTGTGGGGGCAGTGGTGGTGGTGGTGGGAGTGGTGGGGGGGGGGGCGGTTGCTATGCAACATCAAGAGAGCGCAGGTATCACGGAAGAAACTGTAATGTTATATCATGTGTTTGTTCTCAGTCTTTTTTTAAGAGATCTAATCATCCGACTGGAGTTTATTCGGGGGTCTGCTTCTCGTAAAAACCAGTGAAGCTGCAGAACGACAGCATGTCAGGGCCTGATTTACTGAAGCCCAACGCGCAGTGTCGCCAACAAATACAGTTTGGAAGAAAAAAAGACACAGAACTCATTTGGTTTGAGTACTTTTTTATCGATTTTTCAACATCTAATCAACGCTTTTGGTCTTTGCAGGACTCGTATTTGCGCGACAACAGTGGAACATATAGAAGTTTATTTATAGGGTTTGACTTTCCTGTTTGAAAATCTTGGAGCGACAGCAGCACGTCACAGCTTCAAAGCTGAAACTTTCCTGTGAGGGAATCTTTCACTCTTTCAGGGTCTGATTCAGCCTGGAGAAGGGGTCACTTGCACCATCCCCGTCACCGACTGTTTAG
Organism: Malacoctenus gilli; assembly: GCA_032164315.1. Taxonomy (NCBI): domain Eukaryota; kingdom Metazoa; phylum Chordata; class Actinopteri; order Blenniiformes; family Labrisomidae; genus Malacoctenus; species Malacoctenus gilli. The sequence goes on along the minus strand of JASSRZ010000006.1, from coordinate 4,611,697 downwards.
TCTCTGAGTTCACTGCAGTGCGTCTTCTCACTCAGCGACATCACGTTTCATCCTGTGCTTGAACTCATGTTTATACTGCATTTGTCAAGCTTGAAGTGCAATCAACGGTGCCCTAATTCAATGAACGCATTGCGCAGACATCTGCAGGTAGACCCAGGCCCCGACCTCTGTTCAGGTGATTCACCAAATTACATCGAGTGTCACAGGACGTTATCGGCCGGCGTGCGGGAAAAAATGTAATTATTTTCATTGTTCCTGTAATTGAATTTCTGCTGCTAAATTGGAGCGTGACTGTTGATGAGAAACAGTCGAAACGGCCCGGCCTCCGAGGTCGGGCCGAGCTCCGCCCCGTCGAGGCGGCGGGACCCAAAGTCGGGGACACGGCCGCGTGAAAGCACAATATGTAAGCCTGCATAAATGCTCCTTCATACAGGCTGCTACCCCCCCAGTTGGTGCTTTACACAGCACATCTTGTAGTAATAATGACAGCAAATTGTTTCCCAACAAGCTACAAATTAGTGCTAATGATGAATGATGCTATATGACTGTCAGTCTATTAATTCAAGGGCCAGCAAGCATTAATTACTCCCAACACCATGATTTTAATCTCCTGTTTTTCGGTGGCTTCTGTGTGCTCGTCAACAAGGAGATAAGATGGAGTCGATAATTAAGCTACACAGTCAACAAAAGAAGTAAATAAATAAATAAACAGAGGCAAGGTTATCCCAAACAAATTTGCAGTAAATGAACACCTGTGCTCAAGACATGACCTCTAAGATTGATGCTGTCAGATATTGTATCAGTATCAACTTCAAAAGGATCAGAGGACGGGACTGGAGGCAAACCAAGCACCTTCATCGAACTGTTAATGTCCAGGTATGACTCGTTCAAGAACAAGTTCAAGTACGAGTACATATCGACATTACATGTAGATAAAACACAAACTCAGTCAATGAAGGCTGGAATAGAAACATACGTCCAGAAATAATATCATAATAATGATCAGGATGAAGAAAAAACCCACCTCAATGTTGATTCATAACAGAAAAATGTCATTATCTCGAAAGTTAGTTTGCTCAGACCAGAACGACCACTTGTTACTGCACAACATAACCTGAAGTTTAAGACCTGACGACAAATGTCCGGTCTGCTCATTCCCAAACTGATTCTGGGACCCTTTCAGGAAGGGGTTTTTTAAGACCCCAGGTGAGTTTAGGATCTCCAGCAGATCTGTGAATGAGGCTCCTGCGTCAGTATGTTTGGTGAGAACGGGTGTATCCACGAGTTGGGCTTCAATCTCATGTTGTTTTTGAGGGAGTCAATATCCTCTCTTATCTGCTGGGCTGCTGATCAGTGCTGTGAAGGTTCAGACTTATGCTTGACAGCATCAGTGTTTCTGTTTGGCATGAATCGCCTCTGGTGTCACTTGTCTTCACTGAGCCAAAACAAGCTTCTCATCTGTTCTTCACACAGATATCACCAAGAAAGAGTCTCTCCAGGGACGAGTTTAGGAGTGACAACAGAAAACAACAGCAAGATGTTGCTGCTCTCCAAAATCATCGACAGATCACTTTCCTTTAACAACTTTCTTGATATCGTAAACAAGCGCTTTCTCCTGACTCCGTACAGATTCTTTAAACATTGCGCGAGCATAAACCTCCTCATGATTTATGCCACTTAATAAAACGAGTCACTACATGATGTGCTTCGCTGTACGGGGTGTAAAAGTGTCAGAGTATCAGTTTAAGACCAAACAAACACCATCAATCATATAAATCAAGAGTATAAACCTCAGAGAAGCAGGCAGGTCGGGCGGGGCCGCGCAATTTAATTGAGACCTAAAGGAAATAAATAAAGCGGAGAGGCTCTCGACATTTTTTTGGACTGTTGAAGTTGAGTCTCCTGTGAGCTGCTTGACGCCCCCTCCGCCCTGTCCGTCTTGCTGTCCCGCAGGCCTGTGCCGTTCAACTGATATGGCTGCCGCACTCCGGAGGCTCCGATCACTGGACCGCCGCCTGTGGATCCTCCTCCTGCTGCTCAACCTCCTTCCTCAAGCCAGGTACGCCGCACGACTCAGCATCACGCCGCACCTCGCCGCCGACCGCCCTCCATTCCCGCCCTTCCCCTCCGACTCTCTCTCTCTCTCTCCCTCCCTCCTCCCTCTCTCTCCCCTGTAGATGTGTTTTGTGTAATAACTGCATTAGTCAGACTCACCGCGGCAGTCGACGCTATAATCTGAGCAACACCATTAAAAGCAGGAGTTCATCTGTATTGGAAGCAGAGCGGGACAGAGGAGGTTTTTCTTCTTGATGTTTTTCTTTTTATTCACGTTGGTCTCAGCTGAGACAGTCAGTTTGTCAAGCGACAAACGCAGAAGTCCGTGATGATGCAGGAAAAACCAAGGCAAATCTTCAATACGGCGAATGCACAGAGAAAAAGAAACGAAATACAATAGAAAGAAATTCTTGGATTTTTTTTTTTCCCCGCTTGCTGACTACCGCTGTACTGTTTGCACTCAAGGACAGCCTGGACGGCACAGCGTGACTTTCACACTCTTCTTTTTTTTTGGACTGAAATAGAACATATGCCAGCTTGTCCTCAATTAGGTGCGTCCCCCCTCTCTCTCCAAAAAGAAACCCCACTGCAAACACCCCTCCTGTGGTCCTGCATGCAGCTCCTCTCTGCACTGCTCTGACTTTCACTGACTACTGAATTAATTTGCATTGTGCAGCAGCGACACCGACGAGTTACAATTGCCCGTTCACTGCAATTTTCTTCCCTCCCTGCACCTGCATCCTGTGCACATTTCCTGTGTCGGAGTCAGCGGAAAAAAAACAACCCCCAAAAAAACCCCAAACCCGCATGTCTGTGAGTCGTTTTAATCAGGCCGGCTTGTAATTTCGAATGAAGAGATTGCATAGGTTGCCATGTTAGCATCAGTGATAATGCGGGACGGTGCAGTGGGGAAAGAGGCAGCGCTGTGTGAATCACTTCGAAGGCGGGGGGGGGTGCATGCTGGGAAACAGGGGGGAAAAAAGGCTCGCTGGACCTGCGAGGAAGCCGTGGCGGGGAAGCGAGTCAGAACGCCGTGGCGGGGATTAGCCCGGTTTGCTTTGTCACTCTGCCACTTGGCTCTCCGTGCTTATTAGGCGACACACCGCGCTCGTAATTACATATATTAAGCAGAAATGTGCGGCCAGGAGAGGGAAGTGGCCAAGCCTAGCAAGACATATCTAATAAGAACATGTGGTCCCGGCTTGCTGGAGCCCCCAATTAAACCACACGCAGTGTTCGCAAATCTTCAATCAATGCATATATTGTTGCTGCACAGATTCAGTGCCACACTGGGCCTGCGTCAGGGTTATTTTCACCTCCGATTATCAGCTGGCTATCGAGTGACACGACGATTTGTAATAATCTCCCACCATCAAAATAAGGCGCTCACGTAGTTATCCATTCATTCGACGCTGCACAAATCGGCGGGTTAAACAGAAAAAAAAAGGACATTTCTGCTTGAAATGACAAACCCTGGAACCGTCTCTTTACACTTTGACATCAGGAGATTAGCTGAATAATTGCACTTGCACAACGCCGTCCGACTCAGTGTGAACAGGCTCCAAAATAAAAGAAAAAAGATCAGAGTGTCTGCGAAACACCGCTCAGTGTTTTATTCTGCCTGTCGGCTGTCGTGCTCAGTGTGAATCCTGCGTCGCCCACCGTGCAGAGTCCCAGGCAGGGTGGAGGAGTGGTCTACATCCACCCGGTGGGCTCGCGCCTCTCAAACTTGCTTTTCAACTAACGAGCTTGGCGAACCTCATGCCGACTGTGAGGGTTCCAGCAGCATGATCTTACTGGGAAAGTGGTGCAAAAACACAATTATCAGCATGACCTCAAGCCCAACGCAGCTTCTCACTGTTGTTTTCAGTCACCTGAAACAGTGATGCACTTACAAAAATTGTACAACAGATGAAATTTCACCTCAAAGAAGACAACTTTTTGTACAGCGATTAGGAGGCGGAGCTACTCAGAGCGCACCACTAGCTGTAAATTTTTGCATTTTTCAGCAGATTTAAACTGGTGATCAAAGTTATTGTTGCTCACTAACAAAAACAAATGAAAGCAACCTCACTGTTTTTCGAGAACTTTTTGCCACAACATTGTCTTTTTGCAGCCGAAACTGCGCCGCGGAAAGGTGACGAAAAATGACAACGAGTAAAAAACAAAAGTTGAAGTTGAAGAAGACGTCGACGTCCTTCTCTTCCTCCCATCTAGAGCTCAGTTTGGCAATAATCTTACCTTGAAAAGGAAATGATTAAAAGGACATAAGTGCAATTTTTGAACCTCTGTGGCTCTTCTGCTTCAAATACAGTCTCCTTTTCAAGTGCAGGCATGAAGAGGATATAGACGCTGCACATGTTACTATATATATGAATGGTTGTGTTGATTATTGCAGGAGACGCTCTGGTCTGCAGACACGCGCATCCTGCTCATAGCAAGTCGGGCTGCAATCCCACATTGTGCCGCCTCCTGCCAGATTTCATAATTGCCTTGTCTGTCTGCTCTCTGTGGTTATTACCGAACATCAGGTGGATGCAGCAACAACGCTGGACTACTTTCAGAGACATTACTCACCATTTAATTATGCGCCGCAATTTCTATACATTTACTTGTCTTGTACGCGTTCTCTCTGGAGACCATCGCCTGATAAACGGAAGAAAGAACACGGGCGCCCTTGTTAGTTAATATTGTTTCTGTTTTTTAATTGCTCAACTCGTTTCTGTAGAGACTGAGTTGATAAATGAATAACATGGTGGATAAACACAAATCTTACGCAAATTGGTTTCTTTTGAGGAAAGTCGTGTCAGACTTACCTTGACAATCCATCTGGATGTCAAGCTGTTTGTGACAGAATGCAAAAGTCATTTTTGTTCGTAACTATTTTGAATATCTATGAAACACCTTTTTTGCCTCCATATTTAGAGCATGAGTATGTTTTTTTAGCTGTTGCCGATAGAGTAGCAGCTATAGAGAGTGTCTGTGGCATAGTTGGTCAAGCAGGTCATCGACCAGTCCAAAGGTTGACGGTTCAATCCCCAAACTCTGTTCTGTCGATGAGCAGAAGTCTCTTTAAAGGATGAACCCCAACGTGAGCAAAGTCCACTCGCTGCTCACCGTCTGGGGTTATTACTTTTACTGTGAATCATGAGGTAAGTTTCTTAAAGTGTACCCTATTAGGGACCAGTTCATTGCGCATTGAAATATTCATAGTTGGAAATCTGTGTTAAGTATTAAAGCCTGACCTTGGCTCCAGCTTTCAGTGTGAGGCCGGTAAAGAAGGCCGGGGCTCCACCGCCTGGCATTAGCATTCAGGATGTGCGGCTGCACCGGGGAGGAAATTGCGAGTTGCGATGAGAGCGGTGATTAATACGGGAAAGTTCTGGCGTTGACGCTGCCCAATGAAAAGACTTCACACACAGACCGCAGAAGGTTCTCGTGATCGCCGTCAGCATTCGGAGACAAACTCTTCGCTCCCCCCCGCCTCCTTATTTAGCACATTTGGCGCGACGGTCTCGGCGGCGGCCCGTCGTTTCCTCTCGAGAAATCCAAACCTGAACTAAAAATGGAATTTCTCTTGAAATTTGCATCTGAAAGTAAAACTGTGTTTTTCAGGTGTCCGTCAAAGTTTCCGGTCTAATCCTCCGACCGTCAGCGTGCACATGCTCCCAGAAATATCTGCGTATCAGCAGAGCAGTTCCTCTCTGAGCGCTGCCGCCTCCCTGATGCCCGCTGATGCTATCGGCGGGCTCTAAATCGGCTTTACTACAGTCGAGGCAAGGAGACTTTCCTAATGGATTAAGGTGTAACAGACAAATCCTTTATATAAGGGCATGTCATTCTGCACATCACCATATTTCCTAATTTCCTGGCACTGCGAAGAACCAAGGCATGATTAAGCTATTATTCCCAGCAATCCATGTATTACATATGAATGAGACGGCTGCGCAGCCGGTGAAGGTCCATCAATCCTTCAGCGCGTCTCGCCCTCGCCGCCACCTCCCCTGATACAGTCAACACTTCAACGGGTGCGGACAGTCGGGCTGTCTTGTTGTCCGCTTTGTTTGTGATCTGTTGCCAAGCGTCGGGCTAACGCGGCACATAATCAATAGCCATAAGCACAAGAGCGCTCCACGTACGCTTTGCCTATGGATCGGCCCTGAAGTGGTCCGCGCTTGGACTTGCTCCCTCCGCCCGTCGGGCCATGAATTATTCACGGCGCGGCAGAGAGGGGCGTCACTTTGAGATGTGACCTGGTCAACAGATAACAGTCTGTTTCGGTAGTGTTGTCAAGGTTAACGTGTCACAGGTCCGCGCAAGGGTAATGTATTCGGCGGGCCGAGCCACCTTCCCCCGGATTCGACGGCCAAGCGAGTCCGCCTCTGTTCAGGAGGAGGGGAAAGTTAAACATTCAGCGCGTGTAAATAATGCGAGATGAGACGCTTTCTGTCAAGAGCGGCCAATTAAAAGGAGCCAATCCAAGGAAAACGTCTTTTTTCTCTCCAGCCTGTAACGGAGCGAAGTTTCGACACTGCTCGTCAGGCATCCTTCAGACAAACTGATGAAGTCTCTTGTTTACAAAGAGCATCAAGGCAAGTCAAGTGTCTGCGATAATTATTTGCCGGATGGCAAAAGAGCAAACATGTAAAAGTGATGGAGGACTGTCGATGAAAGAGGAGCTCAGAGTTCAGCTCAGAGTGGCCCCATATCTGATCTGAGTCGGATCCTTCCTTTACTGCATGTGTGAAGCAAACAAAGGGAACAGCAGTGGCGTGGTTGCCATGTGAGGAAAATGATAACTAAAAAAAACAAAACAAATTTGGCATGCAGCAGCCAACAGCCAGAGCCAAATGAAGCACGGCAGCAGCGTGTAGCCGGTTTAGCAGGATTAGCGCCTCCTAATGCAGCGACTGTGACGACATAGTAAACCTTATGTCACTACAAACACACACACTTTACAAAACTATCCGTTAATGTAGTGAAACTCGTAAAAACAAAAACCGCTCAGCAGGCTGAACTAGCAATTAAAGGAGATTGAACCCAGGAGTCAGAATCTGGTCTGAGGATATGAGTTGGCCTGAGCCAAAGAAATATGTGGAATCTGATTATTGAAGCCATCTGATCATTCCCCACAATCCAATTTTCTGTGCATGTAACCGGAGCCACTGACACTGACAATGTAATTCATTAAAAACAAGGAGTCCGTCTCCCCTGATTGGTTTCTCACAGCCGGGCAACGAGCCTTTACGACCAAAGGTCAACAATATCGACCCGATCGCCTCCGTTCAAATAATCACCCAACATAAGACTGGGTGACACTGATGGCCTGCCAATATCACGGCACACCTCGAGAGTAACATAAACTCAATGATTCCGACGATGTCCCATCTGTCACTTCCTGTTTATCCTGCTATATTTTACACTCTCAACTTTGAAATGGTTCACATTTCACCTCCCCACAGTCCAATAAGTGCTTTGAAGCAAAGTGCTGTTGTGTTGTGATTGCACGTCGCTGTTAATGGAGTGACTGCAGCCCGTCGGACAGAATGGGGATGCTCGATGAGTGCGACGGTCTCGACCCCGAAAAATAAAACATCCATTTAAAAAACAAATGGCTGTTTTTTTCCCTCCTCCTTTACTTTCTCCTCTTCCTCCAGCGCCGTTAATTCCTCTGAAGTTTTTATTGACCCGTTTTCTAATTACCTCGAGTCCTTGTCAATAATCTGTTTATAAAGGAGCCACAATGTCAATGAAGCGACTGAGGAAAAGGCTTGAAATCCTGAAGTGCCGACGCCAGGGATCGCGTTCGTTGCAGCGGTCACGTCGCTTGAAAACCGGAGTCCCTCCGACTTTCTTAATACTTTAAATTTTCATTGACCCGTCGCTCTAATTACCTTCCGAGCTTCAGTCAGTTTCCTGTTGATAGAGTGAGAATCTGGCCAGCGATCTTCAAAGCAACCAATTAGCGGACATCCCCGGCAGCCGGCGGTCCAATTGAGGTGGGGATGGATTTCCCAGAAGGCATCTGAACAGCTGTGATGCCGCGCGCGGGCCGACAGAAAGTACGCAAATGTCGAACCGATGTCTGACGCCGCTTAGACTGGCCCCTCAAGACACATTGCGGGGCCATGAAATGCTTACATTAAACTGTGTTTTTGTTGCCGTGGTGTAACTCTAGCAATCGAGTGTGGCTCCGTTTTTCTTTTTTTTTCAAGGGGGGGTGGGGGGGCGTTGGGCTCTGACTCATTTCCATGTAGCGCTGTATGTGAAACAATCATCTCCCATATACTTTGCCACCAGCAAAACATCCGCCCACGACTCCGTCTGTAGTCGGCGCAGCCTTGGACGAGCGAACCGCTCAATACGGTTTAAAATCTTTAAACTTAACGACGCCTTTGAAAACGGCGTGCGGACCTCCTCGCAGCGGTGCCAGCTGCAGGTTCGTTACGGCTTTTCATGGATTGTGGAGTTACACAACCGAGCAGACTCAAGGTCACGCTATTTTTTCTCCCCTTTTTTTCTGATTAGTAGGCTCCTAAAAATGTGGTTGTTCCGTTAGATTATATGCCGCTTTTTACGGGCGTCATGTAACTGCGTGCAAATAAATGCAATAAGTTATTTAAATCTCGGCTGAGTGTGAACCTCACAGTCCATTTCTTTAGCTGGGAACGCAAAGCCGTCTTCTTTTAATTGAACGTCGGCGCTCAAGGCGATTCGCTTTGTTTTCTTGAAGATTTAAACACATGGAAGCAGCAGACTGCTTTGGCAGTTTATCAAGCAGACAATTAAATGATTCCTGCAGGGTGAACGGTGATGATCCTCCAGCGTGCAATTTTGGAAAAGTTTGGCAGAGTGGGCTTTGGTGGGCTCTCCATCTCTCCGAATGGAGATCAACAGAACATCCGTGCGTTGGAAGTACGATCGCGGGCCGATAAGCTGATTACCGTCTTGTCTGCAAACACTTATCAGTTCGCGCAGCCTTCATCCTCCACGGCTGTGATTGTGGAGCAGATTGTGGCTGAACGACTCCAGCATTACTCATGTTAAACGGCGAATAAGAGGCTGGAGATGATCCTTTGTTTAATGTCGCTGGAGCCATCGTCGCAGTCTGACCTTTTTCTGAACAACGTTTGGTTTGCGGCGCTCAATCGTCGCTTCGTCGCACGCTGTGAGAGACCGTGAGCACGTGGAAAAGAGGGAAAAAATCTTCAGGGAACAGTTGAATGACGAGCTCCAAAACAATGACACAAAGTCGTTCATTTGCTCACCCCGTCTGCATGTTTTCACTGGCACATTTGTGAATATCAAACGTGAGTATGAAATGCCAATTAAGAGTTTGATTAGTGACTCTAATTTGACGATGTTTTTCTTCCCGCCTTTGTTATGTCAGTTCGGATCGGCCGCCACACAAGAGTAAAGTAGAAAAGTTTAATGGGAAATTAATGGATGCAATCATTTTGGAGGCTTTTCTTGAATGTCACTGTTTCTTTGTTGAATCAAATTTTCAAATGATTTTTAGAAAGTGTTTCTATTCACTCATATTACACACCTGTGTTTTAAATCTAGTTTTATGTCGTCTTTAACATCAGCTTTAAATCTTGTCTTCTTTTTACTACCATCTCCAAAGGAATTTCCTTGCCAGCGTTCACTCGTTTTATGCCTTTCAGTACTTTTCTCGTCGTGTTCTCACCTCGTTTGTTGCGTTTTATCATCTTGTCAATCATCTGTGAAGCACTTTGTTTGTACGAACTATTAAAAATGCTCAGCTAAAAAAGTTGGATTAATTGGTTGATCGTTATCGAGTCTGATACGCGGGAATAAAACAGCGATGCTATTATGAGGCTTCTTTCTGCACAAGGAAAACTTCATGAGCTGTTTACATGTTGATGGTGACCAAACATCCTCCTAGGGTCTTAAATCAGCTGCCCTCAGCTTAATGTGCTTAAAGGTTGGTGACGGAGGGAACAGAGGGGGTCCTGATCACACCCAAGGCCAAAGCTCTGGGCTTGTGCGGCCATGACGTTCTTCAGCCTGATGAGGTAGAACAGCTACGCGTGGAGTGCGCATGTCGTGTCGGCTTTGGCCTTGTAAGGCGGCGGCTGATTGAAAGGCTCCATAAAACGATGTCTGAGTGGTCCTAAAACTGCTGTTTATTTATGCTTTTCAAATTTAAAAAAAAATGCTCCATAGAAAAAAGGGGGCATGTTCCAAATTCGATCAACGCTTTCAGTAACCAATCAGGTTGTTTGTGTATGACACACCCACACCAGTTCCAGAGTCATCTGACACGATGTCACTTTAATGTAAAGAAGTAAAAATTGTCAAAAATGCTTCAAAAAGATACATTTTGATTTATTCAATTGAGAGATCACTTAGGATTTCCAAAGGTTTTGTGTCACGTGGCGTGTCAACCCTGAACACCGGCGCTGGCATGTGCCGTCAGCCACACAGCCACGTAATTTAGTTTAACGCTCAAAAAAACCTGCTTAAGTGTTCAGAACCTCATTACCTTAGATGCATAATTATTCAGCAGGCTGAGTGTTCACTTACAAACGGAGGGAGAAGACAATTACAGTTCACCTCCTGTTTAATTGATCGAGCAGCGAGAGAGGAGGGAGCGAGTGCCGTTAATGGTATATTGAAAATAACTCGGAGCGACGACGATGATGTTGCTGTTTCTCCAGCAAAAGCTTCACGTCGTCGCATTAACTCAAAGGATAAAAACTATACAAGTGTGGTATACGTGAAGTCTTTTTCTTTTCTAATTAGGATTAGATCAATTTTTTAAGCACAAATACACAGTCGGGAAAGAAAAAAGAGAAACTTCAATGAGTAGACAGCTGCAGAATTAACATAATCCATCTTTGGCTGCGTTTGGGAGATGCGTGGTGACAGGAAAACTTCTGGGAATGCTCAGTTTTCCAAACATATGTTCTGGATCATTTCCCCCCCCGCTCTCTCAGTTCAGTCAGTTACATTTATTCGTGTCATATTAACATAATGACAAAATCCAGCAGGAGTGAATTGATTCTGCAGACTTTGGACTGATGAACTTGGCGGGCAAACTCATCGCTCACAGTAAAAGAAACTGTTGGAGAAGACCGAAACTCTTGGAGCGATTCCTCCTTTTCCGCCGTGTTTGGTGCAGTCCTGTAATTAGCTACGGGTGGCTACCTCTCCTCCATAGATCACTTTATCAAATGAATCATGGCTTTATAGGACCACCAGATTAACAGTTGGGTCTGTGCATGACAGGCTCGGCATCTATAATGGGAAACTCTGCTAATTGGCATGTTGGAGACAGTGCAGACAGAAGCGATTGTTCCTCTCTATTAAAAAAAAAAAGGAAAAGAAAGAAGAACAAGCTCCTGACTTATTAGCACCAGTGGTGCAGCTGCTAACTTGTCCTTCCTCCGTACTGGTGGCTTCACCACGCGAGAACGTGTCGCAGGTGCGGATGCGTCGCGAGCCACCAGGTTGTTATATGGGTGTCTTTTCTTGGAAGTGGCAAGGCGGTGATTACAATGTTGCCTCGAAGCTTGTGACAGCATCCCAGGTGTGGAATATGTCAGTTTATCCTGCTTTACAGCCCACTTGGCCCCTTCTTGGATGTTCCCGCCTCATTAATCCAGCTGTTTGTTGGTTTTTTTTGCTCGGTGCTCTCTGATGTAACATTATGATCCCATCCCCGTTGTTTTTAACCACAAAGGAGAGCACGTTATTATCGTCAGGTTGGTGCAAATGGAGATAGACGAGAGATAAAATACCCAACGTCACTGTTGTGGTGAGACACAAAGCAGAGGTTGACTTTCGGTAAACACAATGTTTGGATTTCTGCACTGGCGTGCAAAACATCCCGCTCCTGCAAAACGGGATCGTTAGAGTGAAGCCAAAAGCTCCGAAGCTCAACGACATGTGAAAATGTGCCCTTTGTTCCCCTGTTGCCTTCCTATTGCGACTGAGGTTTGTGACCTTGTAAATGTGCCCTTGAATGAAGGTTTGCGTGATTCGACACCGTGGCCAGCTGTGTTTGCTGTTGTGTTCTGGCATTACAAATGCGTTTAAGCCTGAAGATGACAGTGTTTTTAGAAAACAAATACAAAATGACCGTTCCAATTTTAAAACAATTCACAATCATCACAATGATCAGAAAATGTTGACGCTCGTTTGCCTCATATTGTTTTACACATTTTTTTTAGCCGCTTCAACTTGAACGAAGTGATCAGAGATTGTTGAGAGTGTTCAAACATATTTACAGTAGATAAGATATAAAATGAGGGAGGATAAACGCTCCCAATGAATCCGATTACGGGGCCACACTCGCAATCAAATGTTTGCCTTCATGCTTGCGAAACATCAGAAAACTCATTTCGTCGCAAATAATGTAATTTGATCGTCGAACTCAACATCTGTTTACATTCAGTCTCTCCCACCCCCACCGGAGTGCGTGTTGCAGATATGCGGCTGTGTGCGCGGAAGGTCGTCTGAATGTCCTTCATGTCGCAGTGTGTTTGGCTGCTGAGAACCACACAGGTTGCCACCAACAGGCTCTCACTGCAGGAGCTACGGTGACAACAGCTGTATAAAAAATCCAAACCCCCGCCCCCCAACGGAACGTAAACCGGTAAATGTTTACCCGGCACATTTACCTTCTTACTTATACACTTGCATAGATTTATTCTAATGCACGGCGCCGCACCTGTGAGTAATATGCAATAGTTCAGCCGCGTGAATAACATTTACATCTCTTTAGAGGTTAGAAATAGAGTCGTTTCTGCTGGAGTCAGCCGAAAAGGAGCGGGAGCAAGAAATCAAGTTGAGAGGAGAGCGAGCGGAGCGAAGACACGTGTTACTCAGATGAGGAGGGGGGCGAAAAAATGATGAAAGGATAACACAGCTGTCAGGGATTGAAGGGGGAGGAGGAGCTCCAATATTTCCAACCTCTTGTTCCGCTGAAGACCAAACACAATGACACACACCGCCCTCACAGATGGCGACACATATGTTGGTCATAAAACCTGCGAGACGCGGCGTGCCCTCCTCTACCTGTGGCTTCACGGCCACTAAATCAGGACAATTTGGGCAGCGTAAAAAAGAAGAAATATCGTTTCTTTGGCGGGGATTACACGGAGTGTTGCGTGTCACCTGTGCGAGCCGGGATTTATGTGTGGACCTGTTGCCATAAACTCCGCTGATGTCGCGAGCTTTCTTCATCGCAATCCCCCTCCGAGGCTGTAAAAACTTTACGCGTCGGAAATTTGTGACAAGACTCGGGAGTAGAAAAAAAGAAAAGAAGAGGAAGAATACTGACCTCGAGAGTAGAATTGTTTCTAATCTAGACTACCCGAGGCCTCCCAGAGAATTATTTACCACGTGAAAGCGTCTATTGGTCCCGTCTGCGGTGAGAGAAAGGGAGTCCGAAGGCTCGACGCCGCCTGCTTACAGTTCTATCTACATCGGCGCTGATGGCGCCTCTGTAATCCTGGTGGATATCAGCGCTGCGCGTGACACCGAGGGCCACGGCTTTCTTCTAAACACACTCCAGAAAGCGGGCTGATGTGTGCGAACAGTGATATCGCTCGCCTCAGATGGTATCTTTACGTCGGGATCATTTGGCTGTGAGGACCATGCCGTCCGAGCCGCCGCGTTGGCTTTGTTTTTGCGAGTGGAATATACGTTCCCGCCTGCAATATGCCCTTTATCATCACTTGCGTAAGAGCTCAAGACGCATTTGCAGCTTTGGCTGGAATGTGACATGACGTCGCCGCCGCAGCACCTTGCTGTGGATCTCGGCGTGGATCCGGCTCCGCGTCTTCAAATCTGATTATGCCGAACTAACTGTTGTGACGTTAACGCTGAACCGAGCCGACCGAGCTCTCATTATTTCCGGGATTCCGCTCCTCCAGCTTCTCCTCTCCGTACGAACGCTGACGCCTTTCTGAGCGAGGGGGTCAGCTCCTGTTTGCGGCCCGACCAGACACCAGAAAGACGCCTCGCTGCCCTTCCGCCGACCTCCCCCGTCACCGCCGTGAATCGGAGCAAGTGTAAAGATCAAGGACAACAGGAGAGGCAGAGGGGGGAGAAAAAAACATAGAAAGAAACGGTTAAATTCCAACATCAAGCAAGGCAGAAGCTCTCGCAGCGATGGACTGGGGAATTGAGCCTGTGTGTGGGATGAGCTCGCTGGCTGCGTGCGCGGAATAGAAAGAGGCTGCACGGCGCCGCAAACGAGGAAGCAGCAGTGTTGTCGAACAGGCGCCTGAAATATGCCCCACGAGATGCTGTGTACATTTAAAAACAACTTGACATTTTGTGGATACCCCCCCCCCCACTCCCATCACAGACTGATACTTCTGTGATATCCTGTTGTGTGACAAAAATGTCTCCTTCGCGCACACACACACACACACACACACACACACACACACACACACACACACACACACACACTCCACTGAGCACAAGTTCTCTGCGGAGCTGAAATTGCAAAGTTCTTGGAGCAATAATTGAGCCAACTTCCACAAACAGTCGCAGATAGGATTTTTTTTCCTCTCCCCTCATCACCAAGTAGGAGAAAGGGAACAGCAGTGTCGGGCTAGCCTGTCGCTGGTACCAGCTGGAAATTAACATTTTCCAATTGATTTTATTTTCCTCCTTTTGTTCCACTGTCTGCACAGATTGTGCCACAGTCTCCAACTTTTAGCATCGAAAGGGGAATCAATGGGCCAAGCAGGCCCCGGATTGGCCTCCACCTCTCGCTTTATCTGCAAGTGTTAAACAGATGCTGGGGAGGAACTGCTAGCCGTGCCTGTCATTACCTCTGAACGTCTATTGAAAAACCTTTTCTGCAGTGGCAAAAAAAGGAAAAAAAAGTTGTTCGCAGTCTCCCGGCGGCTCGCGAGGAATCCAATGCAAATCTCCCGACGCTGTCTGAGATCTGTAGCAGTTTGCTCTCTCCAGTCGATACGAAGGTGTAAAGCTCTGAGGAAGTGTTCCCGGAGGACGCCCATAACCCAACTTGGCAGCGGCTACAAACACGCAGAGCAAAGTGTGTCCAATAGAGGTGGTTCAGGCACCTGCTGGAAGCGTCCCCCAGGTGTCTGCCTCGGGATGAGTGCCAGGTATCGCACACTCGGAAAGGGGGCTCGGCCCCCCCGAGAACATGCTGGAGGGAGTCCAGATTGCAGCTACGCGGGGGGTGGAGGACGTTACGGAGGAAACATAAAGGCATATATCGACCTGGGGCCGAATGAACACTGAGATGCCAATGTTCGGGTCGACATAGGGTGCGAAAATTCAGACAGGTTGCATTAAGAGTGTCTGTTTTGTTTGTTTACTGGAACGATTGAAAGCTGACACCTGAATCCTGTTCACCTAACTGATAAGCTCAGACAAGATGTAAATCTGTGTAAAAAGAACACAGTATGAACCACATACATCTGGCACTTCTTGCAAATAGAAAAGAAGATTTGGAGGTTTGCATGTTCGTCCTGTGAACTTGGATGCTCCAGGTTCCTCCCTCATTCCTGAAACATGCATTTGAGATCAGGTGGAGGCTTCAGATTGTTCCTGTGTGTGTGTGTGTGTGTGTGTGTGTGTGTGTGTGTGTGTGTGTGTGTGTGTGTGTGTGTGTGTGTGTGT
>JASSRZ010000006.1:4519286-4595901 GCA_032164315.1 Malacoctenus gilli | reverse complement strand
TGTGTGTGTGTGTGTGTGTGTGTGTGTGTGTGTGTGTGTGTGTGTGTGTGTGTGTGTGTGTGTGTGTGTGTCGCTTGTTCCCACTCCATATTATCTGCTGGAAGCAGACAAGTGGTAGACAGAATAAAGACGCAGACAATGACAAAATCAGACACATTGTGGAGGCTGTGAGTGATACACGGCATCCATTGGTAAGAGACAATATGCTGCATAATGAACTGCTGCATAACATTATCGGGAAAATTGGTGGTGGACTGGGAGAGAATGTGAGTGGGAGGCTCTGGTGAGGAAGATTAGTTGTGTTATAAAGGTTAGCTCATGCATAAATTCAAGCTTTAAAATGTACGATTTATTAATCAATGGTGTGCTAATTAGAGAGCCCCTCCCCCCCTCTTTTGGAGGATTTAGATGGCGAGGCGGAGCACTCAAGCAACTGTTGCCAAAAAGGTGAATTAGTAAATAAACCATTGCCACAAGAAAATACATCAACTTCCAATATATGTTCCCCACAAAGCTCCGAGCAGCCACAGTAATCCCCTCCGTTCGACCCCCCCCCCCCCCCCCAGCAGTCAGACAGCTTGGTTAGTGCCTCATCAGGCCACTTTAGCGGTGGATGGATATCACGTCCTTATCGCTCGTCCAGCGGCTGCGACGTCACCTCGGATGGGCAGGCGAACACTTCAGGGTACAGACATTGGAGCCGGCGAGGAAGCCACGAGGGGGGCAACTCCAAAGGCACCCGCTTTGAATCCGGAGGCGGGGGATGAGCCGCCACAGCCGAATGTTTAGGAGATTAAAAGTTTGAAGATGGGAGTTAATCAAGGAAACCTTGGGGCCTCCCTTCACTCTTTTCTTTTATCGCCATTCAACAGCTTTCAGCGCTAAAGACTCAAAGGACGCCAAGAGTTCAGCAGCACATTTCTATAAAAAGTACAGTTCCATTTAAACCCGAGGATAAAAATTGGATTTAACACCTGCGGAAATGTCAGCGTGGCTGTAATCAAACTCAGCTCGCTTTGGGTCAAATTATTGTAGTACTCCGACTTGGAAGTCCTGAGTGGGAACAAAGTTAGTGGAGAACAAAATAAATGGCAAATGTAAAGGTGGGCGGTAAGAGGGACCACCTCTGCCTCCTTGTCAGGCGAGCAGGTCATCAGTTTTACTGGCTCCAAAGAAACTACTGAATAAACTCGGTCACACTTTGAATAATCTTCGATCATTTCCAGCCACTGATTGCTGTTATTAGGTTGCGTCTGCGACTGTTGATGTCATGTGGGTCGCCTTCTTGTCTTACCGCTTTCTTCTCTGAAAGAAAAGGCGGAGCAACGACCCCAACGCTGCCACCTGGCTGCCAAATATGTCACTTGTCAGTATAAAACCTCAGATGTTGAAATTTGGCTCCAAAATAACCCGCTGATACATCGAAAGAACAGACCGATGACCTGTTAGGACAGTGAAAAAATGTTCCTATGTTGTTCATGTTGATTCTTCAGACACAGCTGCTGCTTTGGCGTTTTCCTGTCAGTACCTACTCAGCTCAACTCTACACACTGTCAGAGTGTTTCCATTAGGTGCTACTGGGGGAGGCTGCAGTGTGACTTTCGTGTCACCAGCACGGCGGTGTTGCAAAGATGACAACGCTTAAGTGTCCTTCTTTGATGCAGCATGTGTGTGTGTGCGCATGCGAGTGTGTGCGTGTGTTTGTTTCTGGCAAAGGATAACACACAAGTTTGGAGTCACTCTGTTTTAATGACTGCGCGCACGCTGAGGCAGAACACAAGTGTCAACGGAAGACAACTGAGCCAAGTTGTGCCATGTCGTGTGGAGCCCATGCAGCTGAGTAGTTCCTGATGGAAAAGCCCTATAAGTTCATGGTTCTGGTGACTTATTGATTATGTTTGAATATTTTTCATTCTTTTTTCCATTTACACTTTCCTGAGGTAAACTGTGCTTGAACTCTTGTTGTTTGGAGGGAAGACTTGATGTCTACTTCATAAAACACAAATATTTGTCTTTTTCCAGTCGGACCAGCGAGACCCAGCAAATTGTGATCTATAAAGTTTCTAACAAGCAAAAGTAGATCCTTGAATTGGCTTGATGCGATTCCCAATTACTAAACAGATCTGTTGTGTAACAGGTTAACAGTGGAGGGGTGGGGGGGGCTCTGGTGTTGTTCATTGAGAGAGATTTTCACTGAGTTTGTTTTGCTTAGTTTGGGTTCAAGCTAATCAGGTTCTCACTCCTCCTGTAAAACAGTTCATCCTCACTGGTGAGTCATGCTGCACTAATGGATGTAACCCAAAAGTCGGGCCAATAAAGCCCTCGCGAATTTTTAAAACCGCCTCACCTTTCTGACCGTTCCATCCAATAAAACTGCCGGAGCCCATTAACTTACACTGGAGGTTCATCCCTCACCGTCTAATGTGCTTCCTGGACGTCCTGTTTTAAATGGAAATACATCACATTAAGGACGTAAGACCATTTCATGGGGTCCTTTACGTTGGTTGCAGCTATACTGTGCATGACAGAGGAGCGCCACATTCAGCAGCTTAATGGGTTTTTTTTTTTTGCTCCGGCGTTAATTGGTCACCTTGTCCTGTGGCCTCTCCTGATGCCTCCTGACGGCTCTTCGGCTGCTAATGAAATGTGGGACGTGCGGGACGTTGACGGAGGCTTAATGAAACTCTTTCAAACTGCCTCGAAATGTTCCGCGCACCACAGCGGCGGGAAAAAACTAACCGGCATGCCCAAACAGGTTCCGATAACAAACGCACATCTGTATGCGTGAACCTCGGCTCGAGCGATTAGCCGTCTGCGACTCCAGTCTATTCGCCACCGCTCTGCCAGCTCACGACTTACCTTCATCTCTAACCACTACCCCTGGCGGCTCTCATCACGGCCACCCAGCTCGACTCCACAGCGCCTGGCTGCCGGCAGACGCCGGTGCACCCGAAGAGAGACCCTCCACTGCATCTCTTCCCCCGGCCGAGCCAGCAATCCCTCACCTATCAGGCTGGTTCGCTGCATCGACCTTGGCTCAGTGCCAGCCTCCACTCACTCAGACCATGCCCGTTCCACTAACTCGGCTCGCTGGGACCCCCCCCCCCCCTCCCACATGTTTTCTTTGCCAGTTAGTCTACAAAGTGTGCCCTGCCTCTTCTTCTGGCGGTGCCAGTCACCCGTACGGGACCCTACCTCCACATGGGCCACATCACGGACTGTGACATCCGAGGGACCAATCAGAGGTGTTAGGTGTGTTTTGGGTTTTTTTCCTGTGTAATTTGTAAAAGTCGTTTGATGTTCAGGTGTGTTTCCTGAGTTCCCCGCGGCTTCAACCTACATGTTGCTCACCTGAATGTGACTGTGATTGTCTCATCAGTCCCCCATGACCCTCCCCTGTACACTTAATCATCCCAGCCGTTACTGTTCACCTGTCAGCCGTTTTATACCACAGTGTTTTTGTTTCTGGACCAAGTTGGCTCCTTTCTTGAGGAAAAAAAAGGGTCACTTGTTCCTCCTTCATCCCCCTGCTCTTGTTTCCTTTTCTGGTCACACATCTCAAACAGAGATGCCGGCTATTCTTCTGTAGCCTTGATAGTTTTCTCCCTCTGCAGATCTGATTACCTGTGCCTGGACTTGATTGTCAGTCCTCTCATGTAAGAATCCTAAATCATAACTCGACCTTTAAAAGCATTTGTGTGATGGAACTCAAAGTTGGAGGAATAATGTCCGCATGCGACCTGCCATACGGTGCAGCTATGACAACAATCTATTTTTGATTTGTCTGCTGATCAGACTGCTGCCTCGGGTCAACGCCGGCAACTCGGCTCCATTAAGTCTGAGGTGTCGCTGGATGTAGCGGTGATTTTCTTGTCATGTGTTGTCAGTTTTGTCACTGTAAAATGTCAGACATTGGTCTGTTTCTGCATTGCTGCAGACTGGCTACAAGTACCAACACTCACACACACGAACACAAAAGCTTAAAACATTGTTTGCAAGTTGGCACGAGTTTGTTGCCGCCTGCAGCGACGGCCGACCCTGACCAACGTGGCAATCATCTGTCACTCGGGCAGAAGATACAAAGCAGAGGTGGTGTACGGACAAACACCACAACTGGAGAGCTAGATTACCGTTTCGACTCTCAACTTTTAACGTTTCCAATTACGGTCGGCCAGCCGGCTTAGCAGCTAATCAATTCTCGCGTGCGTTTTACATCGAGCTGTTTCATGTCAGGGACCATGTGGAATGACCTAATCAGCCGGCCGCATGTGTGACTACTGTTCACGTGCCGGTGCTCGTGAAAAGAAAAGTGAAGATTGAATTCCGTTTCTCCACTTCGCCGTTGTTTTCCCTCGCGCGCCTTTCCACAGGGTCACTGTCAATGTGTTCAGTAACACCGGCGCTTCTTCTCGAATGAGAAGTCAAGTTATCAGCCGTGGAGGGGGAAAAAAAGGTCTGCTGTCAGCTCATAGGTTCCACACGCCCACGCTACTCTTTTCACCAAGTATAATAAATCTCCCCTCAGGATGTGGTTGAGTCGACTGAAGCTCCATGTAGTACCAAATCATTTTCTCACCAGACAGACACAACAGGTTCTTGAATATTCGACTCAATTAGCATTAAGCATCGAAATGGACCCCCAGTCGTGTTAAAGCGCAACTGAGAGCTTCGTGATCCCCCCTCAGAGACGGTCTCCTCCTGTTTTGTGAAAATTTTTAAAAAAGTAGCGCGTGGTCGCTTGCGCGAAGCTCCCCGCACAATGTTTGTTCCTCAAAGTGAAAGATGAGGTGAATGCTGAAAGGCCGAAACCCGAGGAGAATGTTGAGGATGTTGATTTATGCATCGATCCGTCTTCTACATCTGCAACGGTGTTCCCCCAAGGTTTACAGCTTCAGTGTGGGTTGATGTCAGGGTGGGGGGGTGGGGATTTATGTTACGATGCACACATGTTAAATAAAAAGGCAGGCGCAATAATGAATGTCAGAAGGGAACTGCTGAGACTAACATGAGAGTTCACTTTCCAAGTAAGAGCCGGTAGCTACCAGTACAAACAAGTGTTACTTGTTGCTTTAGATCAGCAGTTGATGTTGTGCTTGTTTCTAGATTTACTTGATTCCGATGAATTGACTCATTGGCATAAACTCTGAGTGTGGTAGAGAAAAGGTGATTGTGAGTTTCACTTTAGATACACACTGAGAATTGTGTGAATTGTGTGACGTGCGTGCTGTGTCAGCACAAGCCCATTGATAGTACAGTAAACACTGCTATATCCCAGTCAGGGTCATACATTGGTGGTCTTATGTGTGATGTTGTCGTTGTCACCGTTCTGCGGAAGACGACCTGAAACAGGACTTCGACGCAGACATTTGGGGGGTGATCGGGTCATTTACAGACATCAGCTGATGTTGCATCAGCCGCACGGGGACGCCAGGAGCGGTGCAAGTGCTTTTGCGAGTTTTAGACTGACACAGCTGTGTTTTCCCCCCTTGCAGTACTCAGGCTGTTCAAACAGCAAATACACTTGTACCCATCTGTGTGCCCATGGGTGCGTTGGTCCTAAAAAGAGGTGTGGTCATTCGTAGTTTGTTGGTGTCTCTGTATCCGGCGAGGCAAAGAGAGAGAGTCAGTGGTGCCAACTTCAGGTCAAGATATCCTCAGTGACCACGGAAAAGATCAGGGACCCTTCCCGTCAGTCTCACTCATTCTTCAGGGAACAAAGAGAATAACATCTAAAATTGATGAGTGCAAATATGCAGTTAGAAACCAGAGTGGAAACGTTACTCATGGGTGTAGTCATCAAACACACAGTGCTAACAACAGATGGGGTCTGATGTTGCATTTTCATGGCAAAATTGAACAGTAAGCACCTCAAGTTTGCTTGATTAAGTTCATTTGCCATCATAATTACACCTAATTGTGAGTTGGTCCACATCTAATAAAACTGGCTTTGTACAGAAGGTATAAATGTGCAGTCGTTGTTACCGGGTTGAAAAGTGGACGGTGTGAAGCTCACCGACCATTCGTGTCATGACCGATCCATTGACGTCACTCGGTGGCCAATCAGCATAAGTGGTCATGACGGTCTCCAGGGAGCAGAGCTTGACTCGGGCCATTATGGGATGTCACTGGAGGTTTCAGCGATGGTGCCGGTGTGCCAGAGTGGGTGTTCACGCCTGCCCGTGTGAGATCTTCACTGTCAGTGTCACAAAGCTTCCACTCGTTCATATGCGATGTTCCACTAAGTATTGCTTGTAGCAGTTATATGGCTGAATTATGGTAATGCTACATGGGGAAAAAAATTACCAGGGGAGCAGGCCAGGTGGGGTTTTTTGATGAGGGTTCCCAACTTTAATTTTGAAGGAATACAAAACGCCGACACCTCGATTAACACACCTCTCAGATCCATGATACCTCAGTACGATCGACTACTCTCTCTATTTTTGCCAGGCCTTCAACGTAGGACCAATAAAACAGGGGCCGTGAGTGTCAGACCGTGTGCTTGCTCCATGCACCCTCTAAAGCTTTTACAGCATTCAGTCGAAAGACTGCAGGAGAAGTAATTCAGGTAAGTGTTGCACTTACCGCACAGTTGGGCCACACGCGTGTCGTTCGTGGATCAACATGTGCGGCTTTATCGAAACTTTCCTAAGAGGTCCCTCGCCCCCTGTAAAGGTCCGCGTGGCCAATCTGTCCTGAAAGCATCACGGAGGCGTTCATGACCGCACGTTCGTGCGGCTGGGCGCCGCGTGACTTGCAGCACGTTTTTAATGCTGAGGTGTGAGTTGAGTCATTGTCTCAATAAAAAAAAAAAAATGTTGCGGAGCCTTTGTGTGCGACGCCAGGACCCGGGAACAGCAGTAGGTACACATTTGCATAAATGCCTGTTGTAAAAATAGTCTATAGAAGCTATAAAAAAAAAGCCCAAGCTGTCCAAGGAACAGGCGGCAAAACAAAAAGCCGTAAATTGCCCCGTCTTGTCGTCTCGCAATCAGGGGTAAAAATGTGCTATAAAATTTTAATTCTGTTCCAGAGAGAGAGATTTTTTTTTCCTTTTTTTAAACATTTCACTATAAATCAGAGTTTTGTGTCAACCTGCATGATTCGCATGATTCCTCCTTCAGCGTCGATGAATATCACTCATTTTCTCATCAAATACCAATGATTCACTTTGCGCCATCAAACTTCAACTTCTGAGCTGCCACACACACAAAAATAGAAAAAAAAAAGCCAGACAGCCTGATAATTATGAATAATGAACATTGTTTATATGCTGATCCCATGACTGATGATAAATATTTCATGAAAAGGTAGCGATGTCAGAGCTTCATGTGACAGTGGCAGCGCTTTGGGACACCGTGGAAGTGAGTCGTGACATCTCAAGCGTGCTTGTTTCCTTTTAGCTCTCGCTACTCCTTCAGGCGATGCCGAAGAAAAACACCGACCGCTTATGGAGAGTTTGCCTCCCTCCAGTGTTTTCTCTTTTGGTGTCAGTCGTTGATGGGAGTAACGACTGCGTCCGTCTCCTCTGATGGCCGTGCTGCGGTCGGATGAGTGCGGCCAACAAAATGGGAGGAAGGGGGTAAAACTAGCAGCTGGCGTGATTATAAAACCTGCGTGTTTAAGGAAAAAGGATGTCAAATTCAGAGGGAATGTCCCACTTCTCTGTCCTCATCTGTGAGTTTTAACAGCTGGCTCCTACCGCGAGAGGTTAGGAAGTGTGTGTGTGCGTTTGCGTGTGCTTGTGTGTGTGCTTGTGTGTGTGTGTGTGTGTGTGTGTGTGTGTGTGTGTGTGTGTGTGTGTGTGTGTGACAGAGAAATTGTGTGCGCGCTCTAGTAAAAACACGCAGATGCGACACAAGTGCTTTGTTTCTCTGAAGTGGATTTTTTCAGTGGGGAGCCGACATAGCTGGAGCGGTTTCTCGGGGACGAAAGGTTCCTCATTAATTTTTGAGTTTCCACTGGCGCTGTCAGAGGCCACAGAGGCTTCTTTCTGCCTGATATATATATACATGTTAAGTGAGATATTACCTATCGCAGTTAAACCCGTCCCGGATATTTCTGCCACATCTTTGCAGTCGCTGTTTCCATCCGAGTCTGAGCCGCTTAGTTTGTGCTCGTGTCAGATTAAAAAATTGAGAAACTTCCGGTATTTTTCTATGAAATACTCTTGAATACACCTCTGCACCATCATATTTCAATGTTTTTCTTGGAGCCGTAACCTAATTATACAGTTGGAAACTCCATTTGACAAGTAGAATATATCACACCGTGCCCCCACTCAGCAAGGTGCGAGTCGTGAGCTCGGTGTTAAAAGGCTCGGTCTCAAAGGAGTGCCCCTTGGAGTTACTCAGCCTCTGATATCTGACATCATTTAGCTAATCACTGGACTTTCCTCTTAAAGTTGTAATCCTTCAGGTTTTAGTTCTGGCTGAATGAGGAAATCCAACAGTCTCCTGCGTGGAACCAGAAAAAAAAATCCCCCCAGAGATGCTTTGCCAGAAGTGAAACATCGGGGCTGAGCGTGTGTGTGTGCGTGTGCGTGTGCGTGTGGTGTATGTGTGTGTGCAGTTTGAAGATTAAAAACAACCAGATAGATGAGGTGGACAAGAGCAGACAGCCCCTCCACAGCCTCCTGGCCAGACAGAGGAGGACCAGCTGCCGCAATTAGAAGCTCTCTTTGTATTCACAGTTCATCAAGTCCTCTGTACAGAAGCCAATTCCTACATTATCCAGTATTTTTAAAAGCGTTTTCAATATTTGACTCAGAGTTGGGTTTTTTTCTTTTACCAGCATAAGCCGCCACACTTCAGAGTTCCCTCTGGGATAAATAAATAAACAGGATCCGTCCCGCGATCTAATTCTCCTCCTTTGTATTCCTGTAATTTGGTGTCAAACGTCCGATGACTCATTCTGCACTCGAGGGTGTTTCGGAACAGAAGAGCACACTCAGCCTCTGGAACGTCCTCTTTGCACCAGCGCAGTTGCAAAATAACGTGACCCTCATTTCCTGTCAGTTTTTAGTTGGAAGTCATTTGAATTTACAGGTACACTTGTGTCTCCTCCTTATGTGTATCTGCATTCTCAGTCACTCTACCACTAGTGAAAGATGCACCGCTTCAGGGATCATTGTTGATTCGAGCAGTGCGCCTCTTCCATTGATTGCTGCTGATACACTGCAGCCCTGCTATCATCGCTCAGACAAAGGATGGAGACATGGTGAGGCTGGGTTTTATCATGAACAAACCGAGAAGCAGCTGCGAGACCATTTGCGACCTTGAGTCGTATCGCAGTGCGTCCTGATGCAACCGAAGCATCCGCGGAAAACGGGGGAGAGAACTAATTTCCCCCCGCCCGTAAACGGCGCCTCCGCGTTCCCTGGGATCACAACTGGCCATCCAGATAAACAACACGGTGCTGTGTGCAATAAAAAATAATGGCCTAATAGTAACTGGAATGGTGGAAACGCTTCGGTGAACACTTCATAAAGTGTTACAGGCCGCGTTTACTCCCTTCGTCTCTCCGTCCCTTCGTCTCTGTTTGCTTTAAGCTTCACAAATCTTGATGTGCGGGTTTATTGTACAGCGCAGAAGCCGTTACAGCACGGAGGAAGTCATCACAGGAAACATGAGGGAGCCCTGATGCTTAATTGATATTTATTTATTGCCCACATACAGTACGCCCTCATAATAGCCACTTAGCCAGGCTGAAGTCATTTGCCCAGATGCCTCAAAATTATGGTGCTTTTTTTTTTTTTGCCGCATGCAGGGACATCTTTCCCAACTCCCAAACACCACATGCTGATAATAATTACCACTTTAAGCGCTTGACGTTGCGACCTTCACCCAGCGAAAGGGTTTAAATGGCTCCGGTAGCGGTCCAGGTGGACTCTTATCTGGAGTTGTTATCATTGGACGCATTAAGTCAGAGAAAGACCCTCTAATGGCAGTGGCAGGTTTTTGCCGCGGAGAGAGAGAGAGGGAGAGAGCGAGAGTGTCAGATTCCCTTTTGATCAAGGGGGGAAGATCTCGGGCTTCTCTCGGAGCCCTAAATTCCTTGAAGCTGCCTTTTCCCGACTGCGATAGTGCGCCGGGAACGCCGAGCGGTGGCTGGAGGGGATTACTGGCATATTATAGGTCAGCTCCTCCGGGGATTTTAGTTTAATTAAAGACGGTACTCATTAACTCATTGACGTTCCACCTACAGTATGGTGGCCTTTTCATCTCACCACAATATTGTTCTGTGGGGGATTGTGGGCCATGTAAATTAATAAGCAGCGGTTGATAGCGGGCGAGGAGTCTTCCACATGAAACGCGAGGCGGGGTTTCCTCATTTCGGGACATAAATCTTTACCGCAACGTCGCTCTTTTCTCAGTTCAGGAGAACGTGGAGACTCCAGCTCGTGGAGGCAGCATAACAAAACAAACACAGGCAGACGACATTATTCAAATATTGATTGAGGCCCGAGGCTGATCACTGATTTTTTTTATTTTACTCTGCTGTGAGAGTAATATCAAACGGGTGCCGTCGATGCGATCAGACCCGACAGGAACGCATCAGATTCACATAGCGTGGCAAAATAAAACACACACACACAGACAATCTAATTACAGTTTGAATTTACCTTAAAAAATATACAGATCATTTGCAATTAAAGGTTGCTGCTCTAAAGCACAGAGCTGTGGGAATAGGGACGATTGGAACAAACAGCAGGCTCTCCCGACAACACACACTGAAGGCATTTGAGTCTCAGTGGTCCACTTATACAACAACACATCAACGTTTCTCGTACATTTTTATGTCTTTTCTATTTTCTGACTCCCCCCCCCCCTCCTCCTTCTCCTCTGCTTCTCCCTGCAGGGCAGTAGTTGGACACAGAGAGCCGTTGCCTGATGATAGCAAAGACAATATCACCATTTTCACTCGGATCCTCGACAGGCTGTTGGATGGATATGACAACAGGCTACGTCCTGGGCTGGGAGGTAAGTGGTGGTATATGTTGGCAGATAAAGCACAGAGTACACGCACACACACACACACACACACGCACACGGAGGGATATCAGCTGCTTCTTTTATCTACTGTACAGGTTGCATCAAAGAGCATGTTTATCTTTTAATTGTGTGCACCTGTTTGATAAAGCTACTGCAAAGGAGAGCAGATCAAATATAAAGTAAAGGCAGAAGTTTAGTATCTGGAGTGTTTAGATCGGCGCTGATGCAATACAGTGTTTTATTTTCATAATAAACAAGTTAGGTGGAGGTTCCGCTCTGATTCCACCAGTGGAGCCCAACGAAGTCCGGTAAACAGAAACCTCCGCCCGGAAACAACAGTGGCGAGTCCTCGGAGGACGCTGAGGACGGAGCTGCCGGAGACGAGGAGAAGAGGAAGGTCGAACTCGACCGGCTGGTCGAGCTGCGAGCTCGGCTCTTTCTTTGTCTTATTCACGCCACAGTCGCGTGCTGGCCGTGCTGACATCACATGCAGTCATCCCAGGAAAAACAAACTGCAGGGGCCTCGGAGCTGCCCGAACGCCACATTAGAGATGAAGACCTGAATCACGCAGTTCTTCGGCATCTTTGGTTTCTGGGGTAACAGGCACGCGGCGCCAGCTCAAGCTGCAACCGGGCACGACGGTGCCTGACAGCTTGTACAGATGATGGACCGACAAAAGGATCACAGCGACGTCAGGTCACTTTGTTGCGGCGCTGTGATGGAAATGTGCCTTCCCCTGGGTGGGAGCCTTTGTTTAATCATGCCCAAATGGCAAATAAGCACATATGTCAGTGGAAATCCTTCTAATTGATGCCGTTTCATCCAAATTTTCACTCCCCCCCCCCCAAGGACAACGGAACGGCAGAACAGCGAGCCCAAGCAGGCTCTGCCATTTCTCAGCCAGGCAGCCAGCTGGAATTTCTGCTCTGCTGCTCGCCGCTGAGGCCACGAGCGTCCCTACCGGGCTGAAGACCCACCAGGCCAGATGACTGGGACTCCGTGGCGGCGACCAGGAGGAGGAACAACACGCAGATCATTAGTGTCCTCACGCGCCTCTGCAAGGACAAAGAAACGACCGGGCCCGCACGAGACGAGGCTTTCACAATTACAGTCCTTCATGCAGCGACAACAAACTCCAAAGTTGGGATTAAATCTCAGCAAACGATGTGAATTTTGTGTTTTCCTGACTGCGGCCGAACAGCCCTATCTTCTGATGTCGTTCGTTTGAATAGAGAAGGAACTCTGTGAGTAACATCCTCAATTTGACACCGTGACCAATTATATCCCCTCCCAGTCGCAGCCGGCAGGCTCAGTCAAAGTCCAGAGCTTTACCTGCGCAGGAAGGAGTCCCCCCAATCTCCTTCCTGTCGGACAAGCCCCCGGCTCACTGCCCCTTCTGAGAAACAGTCATGTGGGACCATCACGGTCACGCAGACCGGATAGCAAGTTGGGAAGAAAAAAAAAAGCCATTTCATTTTATTTCCAGCCAGCATCTATTAGCTCTGCCCCCATGCTCCGGTGCATTGTTGTAAACAGAGAGTGGGGCGACTCATTCTGTTCCCCTGCCTACGTCCGCCATGCAAACTGCTGACTCGGTGTTGTGATAATCGCGTATTTGCGGGCGCTATTTGTGCCGCAGGAATGATTAATGTGGAAGTGGATCCCTTCTCTCGGGGGGGCCCTTTGCCAAAGGATTAGAGACTTCACCTGTGGGTGGTCTCTTTAGATCTAGGACACAGTTTGAAGCGGGGGATCTATTCACTTTTGGAGAAAAGCCTCATCACTCTCCGGTTGTTGCTCCACCGGGAGCAGCTATTTGTCTCACTGCTGGCCCAAGAGCCCCATTCACACATCTGCCCCAGAGGAGCTGAGTCAGCCCGCGGCGACGGGGGCAAAATCTGATCCGTCACGACTCCCATATCGCGCCCCACTTAGTGCCGTGCTCAGAATCCTTCGTGAAGTGTTTGGAAACGCCATTAATACCACAATTAAAAGTCCTGACTAACCTGCTGTGTAATGATCAATCTAATCGTTGCTACAGCGGCTGGAATCATCTATAAATCATGGTGACGGAACAAAAGCAATTATGGAGCTTGCTTTGTAACTTAATGTGCAATGATACATGTAATTAGAGTACCAAAAAAAATGACATCGTGCTGAAGACTATGCAGAGCATGGAGGCCTTCTAAGAGTCACGCCAGACACCGACTACAAAACGTCTAGCCTGATTATGTGTGCGTAAGCTTTTGTCAAACATGCAAACATTATTCGGAAAAAATCTACACTCAGCCTGTTAATGCGACGCCGCTGTATTCTGTTCCTGAGCCAGTGCTCCCCGAGGACCGCTAAATGTTTTTGGGGCAGGCTAACTCACATTATTTTGGGTCAGAGGGGCTGTCTCCTCTCCAAAGATACAGTCTTGGGCTTGGCCCAAAGCGTATTTTACGCCGCTGTGGACGAGAGGTAGCCGGAGCCAAACAAAATGGTCCGTTGTACTGACAGGAAGACTATCTACAAGCATCTGTGGAGTTGCTCGCAGCTACGTTTTGCCTCTGAATTGAAGCTGAGCAGAAAAAAAAAAAAAAGAAGAAGAAGAAGAAAAAAACCCTCCCGAGACGTTTCCTCGGGAGCGCCATAACCAGCCGCCGCCTAATGCTGCTCGAGTCTACGTTTCAGGGAAATGTCGAATCCCGTCGGTCCGGTTTTGTTCCTGAAATCCGCAGTTTCTGGCACAACATCAGTGATCAGTGGATTTGACAAAATGTCGCACAAAGACGGTCTGAATCCACTTATTAGGCCGCCGGAGGAGAAAAGAGAAAGAGGCCAGGAATTCTTCCCCGACAGCGTCCTCAGTTCTTCCCCGGTTTGAAGTGTGTCACTAACTGTTGATTGCTGGCGAGGTTTTATTTGCGCGGCAGCTTAGTTGAAAGCCAAACAGGCCGACTTCCCCACCATGCACACAAACAATCAGCTTAACAAAGGCAGAGCTGTGGCACAGGCCTTTGTCTGCAGACTTGCACTGTAATGTGTTCTGCTCCTTGTCGTCTCTTCCCTCAGAGAGCGTGACAGAAGTGAGGACAAACATCTACGTGACGAGTTTTGGGCCAGTCTCAGACACAGACATGGTGAGTACCAGCGCATCGGATCCAGCCGGATCCTTTCATGGCTCTACATCCAGTCGTTGCTGTGAGACTTCGGATTGTGAACTGACCCGTGTGCTTCAAACGGTGTCAGCAGTACCACCATTCACACTTTGGCTGATTCTTTCTCTTGTCTGTCTGTTTTTGGGTGTCAGTCCACCAAAGGAGTCCTTTTTGAACTCAGTCCAGGCCGAAATACAGACAAAACAATTTGTGTTTATTTTTCCAAGAGAGATGAAAGTCAGCAATCACAAACATGGCAGCGGAAGAGGAGGCATTCCTGAGGTCACTGTTGAGAAAAAGCTTGCAAAAAAAGAGCCTCCATATTGAGGTTCTGCCCAGGGTCTCACTACCGCCCCCCAAGTTCACTGCTGGTACTGCAACATTTGGTGCATTTCAGAACCCAATCACTTCAACCAAATTCCTGACCTTTTTTTCCCCCTCCATGTTGTGCTGCAAGTTTAGCACCCTTCTACATGTAAGATCTGGATAATGAGCTCCAAACTAGTACGATAACCAACCAAGCGTAAACTCTGCTCCCTCTCACTTTTTCACCCCTCTCTGATGCACAAAAGCTATTTAAGAAACAATATTCCCGTTGTGCTCAAAGAGCAGCACTGTATGCATGAGGCGCTGCACCTGTCCACCTGATGTTGCCTCTGCAACACTCCCCCTGCATGATTTTGACACCGGTGGGCCTTGTAAATTATTTTTCATCACGACTACTTTGCTACTTTTGTGGCTCCAACACCTCAGCTGAATCCAGCAGCACCCAGTCCTGCGGTCATGTGGAGCGTGTTCAAACCTGGGAGTCAGACGTCGGGAAAGAAGTCTAATATTACGATGTTGTCTGTGTCATCGTGCCAGAAAACTAGGCCGGGCAGTTTGAGTTCAAGATAAGGCCGGATTTAAATAAAGAAAACATGACTAATGTGATTTGCAGCCGATGGCCACGCAGGTTTGCAGAGCTTTATATTTTACTGGGCAGAACTGCTTAATAAGTAAAGAAACGGTGACGGAAAGTTTCTCCCTTTACCAGCAGGGGAACGCGGTGTTCACGTCGCGTGACATTATGGACGGCGCCTCGCTGGAATAGAGTTGCTCCCGATTAAAGCGCTCCCCTTTTTCTTGTCCAACAGCACTATTTTGGGTAATTTCCTTAACAAGCCCTGGATGACCTCCTTTAAACAGCAGCTGCTGGAGACGCTTTGTGCTTTATCTTCGGACCCCCACGCGGCATTTGACATATTTGATCATGCAGCTCTAATTGACCGCTGTGAGCTCTGGGTGGTTTCTGCTCGCTCGGCGCAGAGCCGGCTCGACAGCTTGTATGACGCGGCGAGGTCGGTTGCGATTTTGAAAAAGGGGGGAGAACTCGGAGGGCGGGGGTCTCGCTGGAGAGCCGCTTCACCCTGAGCGACGGCACCGCTCGCGCTCAGCTTCCAAGAGCCGCTCAAGGTTGGCGCTGTCAGAACACCACATGATTAGACCAGAGATCTCCTGAGGACCTCATGCGCCAACGGGAGGTCAGTTACCGGAGATGCTGCAACGTCTGTCTTTCTGCGGATGGTGCAGAGTGAATGGGCTGTTGGTCAAGAAAGCCATCCCCACACGGTGTTTTATGCGTGGATAACTGAGCTCCGTGCTCAAGCAGGAAGAAATTTAGCATTAGCTTTCAATGACTCACAAGCTGTTATGTGCTCATTTGTGACAGAAAAATCACCCAATTAACCCCGTTCATTAGAAAGTGAAGTTTTACTGAGGCAAAACTTCCAAAATGTTACGGTCATTTATAATTGAATGTTGCTAAAAAAGCTGATGACTGCGCGACTCCACTCTCCATCTGATCTCACAGGAGAAACTCCAGTTGTTATTCTGCTAAGACGCCGTCAGCGTTTGGTCGGACGACAGCAACACTCTGAGTGATCACAGCTATTCAAGAGTTATGAGGTGCAGAAAGCGGAGCAGTCTGGCCTCTCTCAGTGTCCGTGCATATTAGGCAAACATTCATGAGCGATTGACTGAATGTCGATGCGTGAATAAAGCGAGTGATGGAATGCAGAGACGAGAAGTAGCAGTGTGTGTGAATGAAGACAGTCACACCTCAGCTCTGCACCAACGCCTGGCAGGTAGAAGTCTCAAGGCCTTGCTCAAGGGTCCACAGCAATGAGGGAGACAGGATGGGGCTTTGCACCATCAGCCCTCTGGTTAGAAGTCTGTTTCCGTGCCCGTCGGGACGCCGTCTCCTCTCACAGTCTGGCAATAAATAACTTGCGGCCAGGATTTCCGTTGCGCCTCAATTGAGAGTTAAGTTGAAGGAATTACTTTTAAAAACCAAATGAATTCATGCCAGTCGGGTGCGGCGCAGTAATTTAACGTAGCAACACGCCGCCGCTGTGTACAGAAAAATGGATCTGCAGCCCGTTCGACACACTTTATGTTACAGCAGACCTCCTGCTGCAGCGAGTTCGCGCTGCTGTGTCCTACAAGCGCCTCCTTTTCAACATATCAGAAAAATTAAAGCCCTTCGGTGGACTTCCACCTTCCACAGCTCATCCCTGCCATTGTGAAGATGGAATATGTGAAGCGGAGTATGTCGAGCCCGCTTTGTGAGCTTCCATTGGCTCTCATACTTTATGACAATAGACAGTGCTTTATCTTTTTCAGCACATATCACCTTTGGGGTCTCCCAGAGCTCAATTTTAGATCCAATCCTTTATTCTCCTCACATGCTCGGCTTGGCAGCAACATGAATCAACGGGAAGCAGCATGGGACGCCGAAACCCACTTGCGGTAATGTTTCGGTCAGCTCCACAGTTAGCGGGGGTCAGCGCGGGTGTATTTTGTCTGGCGTCAGAGGCGAAGCACCTGCCGCCTGGACGCGCTCGCTCGCGTCTTCTGCCTCCAATCAGTGGGTGCGAAGCAGCAGCCAGGCTTTTGGACTCATCCCAGATGTGTGGAAAAATAACATCAGCATATTGAATTTTTTAAAAATTTCTGCATCGCCTCGTCAGTTTCAGATCATTAGCCAGGCGAGGCTCGGCTTGGCCCCAGGCTGCGCTGACTTTTCCTGCTCGGCACTCACATGCAGGCTGCACAAAGGCTTCAAATGTTTCCTTTCAAGATTTTCCACAGTCGGGCCGCGAAAGGCGATCGGCCATCGGAAAGACATCAAACCGCGAGAAAAAGGCATTACTCACTCTGTAAACAGATGCAATGTGCTCTGATTGAATACAGCATTTGTTGTTTTTTTCTATTCCTCTCATCTGACATGATATGGGATGAATAAGAATGTCTTTTCACAACCTTTTCCTGTTTTCTTACTGTATACAGTGTTTACATCCTCGATGCCAGCTGATAATTGTGTGGGCAACAGTTAACCCTTTAACTCCCTGCCAAATTCCCCTGTCCTGAGGCTCTGAACACGCTGTCCAACTGTGAGCTGTCCTGGACAGAAGAAAGAAATCCACTGTGTGCCCAAAATGGTGGCCTTATGTCACACAGACATAGTTGCAGACATAGTTGTGAGTAAAGGCAGCCTGACAGTGTTGGACATCGTGGATGTTTCTTTGTGGCCACTCCTGTGCCCTGTCATAGGTGCCACCAGTTGGCTGCTGGCTCAGACATTATCGTACAGCCCGAACACGTCCAACTTGACGTCATCCCAGAGATTATTTGATTCATATCACACAAAATTACAAGATTGTGAAAATCTCACAATGTCCAACAGCCAGATTATGTTGCGGAAGGTCTGGCGAAGGAAAAGAAACTTGTGGGGAGTCCAACCCTCTGAACTCCTCGGTCCTGTATGCAGAGGAGGGACCGAGGGGTCCGGACGACAGATTATACAGTACATTGAACAAATGTGGATGGTGGGCCGCATTAAATGAGCGGGTCTCGACTCTGGCCTTTCTTAATGAGCAGTCTGCACTGCTTAAATTGGTGCCCGCTTTCCGGAAGAGAAGGGCCCCCTCTGAGGGCGAGTGGGTGGGTGGGAGGGAGGGAGGGGCTCGCGTTTTTTTTCTGGGTTTTTTTTTTTTTTTTGCAGTTTGAAGAATAAAGCAGACCGCTGCGCGTGGTGAGCGAGCGGCGCGCTGCAGCAGGTTTATGGATGAGGCAGATTTGCGTTGAGCTGAAGGGCGAGTTATTTTGGTGGTTGTGTTCCTGGGCTCTGAAGAGATTTGGAGTTTTTGGT
Organism: Malacoctenus gilli; assembly: GCA_032164315.1. Classification (NCBI taxonomy): domain Eukaryota; kingdom Metazoa; phylum Chordata; class Actinopteri; order Blenniiformes; family Labrisomidae; genus Malacoctenus; species Malacoctenus gilli. Next base: position 4,577,574 of record JASSRZ010000006.1, on the reverse strand, counting down.
ACCTGAGCGCAAACGGAGGCAAGTCGGCAGTAGGTCAGGGTCGCGCGCTCGCAACTTTCCCGGCTACTAAGTTGAATAAGCCTCCGAGTATTGAGCTCCGTGGTAAACAGTTCTGTGAAACAAAAAGCGCCCACTACGTTTTCTAGGTCAGTTAAAGGGAGAAAATGGCTAATCCTGGAGGTATTTCCGAGGTGGAGAGAAGCCTCTCGTTTTTCAGATATTTCCTTGATGTGCTCGGCAAAGAAAAGTTTTGTTTTGAAGACAATACACCAGAGTTCAGCTGATTAATTGGAGGCAGCTATCTAGTCATTAAAGCAAAGAGGGAAACCAGCCGTGCACAGCTGAGGGACATAATAACATCTTTTAACTCCGTCTGTATCTTGTTATCACGCATCACTGTTTTGTCAAAACTTATATCCTTCAATTAAGCGCTTTAATAAGACTTATTAGCCGCCGCTCAAACAGAATATGATACACCGCCTGCGGGGTTTTGATGCAAGGCAGGAACCTGAACCCACAATCAACCCGGTGAAGCTGAATGCGTGCGGGTCATCAGACCCCCAGCGAGACCTCTTTTTTTGGAGAATGGAAGCAATGAAGGCAGAGCGACTTTACAGGTGTTGACTCTGGAAAGCTATAAAGCAGTGGAAGACAGTCCATGTCATATGAGACCTTGAAGGGGTTACAGGACGGTGGACAGGTTCGCCAGGGTTTAATATGCTTTCCGAGGAATCGTCTCCATCCACACCCTGGTCTGAGCTCCGGTCACCGCGGTACAGACAGGCCCTGGAATGCCCAGGAGGGTGTGAAAACATCTCACAAACAACCCAACGCACTTTTGGACAAACACCAGCATGGTCAGAAACAGACTAAATGTGTGGCGTCTTTGTTTATCTCCCAAAATAAACAGTGGTGTGAATCCCTCCTCTGGGAGGGCATTCGGGTGCTTGGATTTTTCTTAAAGTGAATACTTTAACAGGCCCACGCAGTCATGTAGCGCTTCTCGCTGTCGCCTCAAGGTGGCAAAGCGTTTGGTTCCCACTGGTTGGCGGCCACTGATGGTGCGACGGTGGCCACGTTTCGGTGGGCAGAGTGACAGTCATCAGGTCCCGAACTTCAGGCGACTGCACAGTCTGCACAGAGCTCTCCACTACTGATTGAGATGTTTTACGGGAGGGGGTGTGGGGGGTGGATTCGCAGCCTCCCCTGTGGGCAGATAGTGTCATCCCCAGAGTCCTGCTGCTGGCATGGCTGAAACTGTGGCTCCGAAATGCTTTAGGACGCCGTTAGAAGTGAGACGTTCCTAGACAGAGCACTCGCTACACCCAAGGCTTCGCCCGCTTGATGCCGCGGTCCAATTACCCATCTCAGTAACACGGAGCGTCCCAGAAATGTCCGCCTCCCGCTCGCCCCCCCGAGGGCCACACCTCCGGGCCCCACTTGGACCCCAATACGCCACGTCTGCCTTCAGCACCTCGTATCACAACGAGAGGGAGGCTAACTACGTAATCGGCATGAAACCCAAACATTAGGCCAATAACACGAAGCGTTGTTTGGAGTCGTGTCAGACCACAGAAAAATCTCGAGTGTTAGTCACAACAGGAGCCAGAATGTGGGTTACGAGCTTGATGCTGATCTCGCCTAAGTGGCTGAGTGTTCCCTGACCTCAGAGCTCCCTGTTCTTGCCGCCTCGTGCTGCTCTTCTTCTTCTGTTCCCACTCCCCTCTTCCCCCCTCTCAGTGGGTCCACGGCGGCACGTCTCATTCACATGCATGCGGTGTCACGGCACATGTACCTGCTTCATGGTGGGATTTGACAAGCCCGCGCTGATGAAATGGGAAGCGATTTGGGCTGTCACATGTGCCGCGCCGCCGCTCCGCTCCGACAAAGACATCAGTGCTGGCCTGATCTCACCGGGACTGCAGGATCTTCTTTTTTCTTTCTCAGAGGGGTAAACACTGCCGTGGCGCCCCGGGTTCTCCGCGTGCGCGCCGATGTTTAAAATTCAGGGAAGAGCGACTCCAACGTGCACCATCAGTTCAAGGTTCCTGACAGAACAGATGGATGTTTGTGCCGCCTTGATTTGAAGGTGAGCCGTTGGATTCTTTATCAATCACGCTGCCCTTGTTCAAAGACACGCGGGCCCAATTAGGGCTCCTTTCCGAGAACACGCAGAATTTAAATTTGTTTTCTCGGAAACATTCGATTTTAAAAGTCCTTCTAAAAAAAAAAAAAAGACTTTATTTTTAAAGTCTTTGGTACACTCTTGGTGCAGGTCAGCGTGTTCCCGACGTCACAGGGTGATTCATCTGCAGGGTGGAAGGGATTTGAGGGGGGAAAAACACAGCAGGCACAGTCATTATGCACCCAATGACCCCGTGTCTTTTATAAGAATGGCGGCCACAGGTAATGGGACTCCTCAGAGTTTCAGCTCCACAACCGCGGTTCAGGAGGGGACTCGGCTCTTTGATGATTTGAAGCCGACTATTGCGCTCAGCTTCTTTTCAACTACTACACAAGCTGACTTCGGCGGTCACCCGGCCGCACAATGGAGGAAGCGTGGCAAAAGAAATGTGCAGATTTTTTTTATTTAATGTCGGAGCCCTGTGACCCTGGAAGAGATGAAAAGATGAACGAGTTCACACAACGTGAACTGAAAAGATGTCAGCAAAAAAAAATTCTTTGAAAAAAATTCACTTTTTGGAATTTTTTCTCTAAATAAAGAGAGTATATTTCATTGTTTCGATCCCCGTTTTGAATTATGAATCGCATCGTTTTTTCAAAGGAGACAACTGATCCTAATTTCAATGAGAAGTTTCCGTTCTAAACTTTTAATGTGAAATGAGAGCTTTTATTTTAGAAAAGGAAATACCGAGACGAGCGACTTGGTAGAGCATGAATATAAACTGATTAGCGAACGTGTGCTTGTCGGCGCACTCATTGTGTCGACTGGATGAGTCTCGCACTCGCGGCGAACTTCGGCGGTCTCAGTCGTCATGACGCTCAGGCTGCCTGTAAACACGTGTCTTTTTCACACAGCTGCACAATTTGGGTCCTTTCACAGCGACTCGGCGCCCAAGATTTGAAAATCGTTCCTTTCCAAAAGTACGAGTGGTGAAGAATTGGATTTCACACAATTATGACTGAGCTTTGAAAATATTTCACGGATGACATCAGAACTGTGTGTGTGTGGTGGTGGTGGTGGTGGTGGTGGGGGGGGGGGTCATCTGTACAGATCAACTGCAATCCAACACATCAGTGATTATAAGCATCTTTTCTCAGAGTGGCCAAGTGAAATGAGCGGAGAAAAACGAGCGTTTTCACAGCGTGTTGGTGTTTGGCAGAGCAGCAACAGCCTTGCGTCAACTCATGAGGCATTCAAGAACCAGAATTCTGTGGTGGGTTTCTGTGCGCCGTGATGACATGCACGAGGAATTCAGAAGAAGAAGCAAATAGCAGCGATTGAGTGACGTCTTGATGTCAACAGTTTGGGAGGTTTTGGCTTGGAGTTGTTTGAATTCTCTGTATTTGAGGTGAGGTGAGGTGAGGTGACTCAAAACAGACATCAGAAAGCGTGTGACCTTGCTGCTTCGGATCAAACCAACAATGTTGTTTCTTCGGGCCCTGCACACCCCCCCCCCCCCGTGATTGCGTCCTTTTCGCCTTTGTCCACACATGTCACCACGTCCTTCGCGTTTGCAGGCATTTTGCACAATACCTCATGTGAAGGGCAGCTTGGAATCTGCAGTTCATAGCAACAGCTGTCGTCCATGGCAACATAATAAAAACAAGATGATGGGACAGAAACAGGGTATCAATGAGGCCATAAAATCATTGTGTTTGAAAGACAGAGAGTTCTGGAGACTTTTGTTTGCTCCAGTGGTTCAGTTTCTTCTTCTCAGCCATGGTAGCCGCACTGCCCCCTCAGGTTGTGGGTGGTATTGCGTATTCAAAGTAAAGCATTGGTTGTTCTGTAAAGGTCTACATCAAAAAAGGAAGTGCAGCCAGTGTTGATTTTCAATATTCATCCTGAGCAAAGTCTCTTTTTCATCACCTGGATGCAGCAGTATTGTGTCGCACTGATGAATCCGAAAACACCATCCGTGAACAACATCCACTCCTCCTTTGAGGTGTTTAATTATCGATTCGTCAGAACGCTTGCAACAAGATGGGCGTTGTTCTCCAGTAATTGTGTCGGGATCTTTTCTGTCCGTCCTCCATTTAATCTTCATCCCGAAAAAAGGAGCATGATCCAACAATGAGCCTCATGTTCATCTCGCTCTGACATGTTCTCCTCTATGTTCCCGCTTCCCGAACCCAGAGCTCGTGTCTGCACGGTCGCACAGAGCTGAGACATGTTTACGCCTCAGAGCTGCAGACGCCTGTGAACTCTGGAGATAATTGGAGTTGGTGTGGGATTCACAGCTCATTGCAAATCTCGCACAGGTTACGCTCCCAGCAGGGAAAGGTGAGCGGCGCACAAGAAGCGAAGCGAGAGGAGATAATTGACAACGGGAGAATAAGAGGGACTTGTAATTAAGACATTCATCAAGTCTCTGACTGATCATTACAAAACCCAGAGTGTGAAATCACCGAGAGCCGGGTCCAATAGATACGCCACCTCCAAGAAGTGATCTGTATCATTATCGCACGCAGCCAAACCAGGGGTGATATCTTTTACCTGTCGCCTTCTGTCAGAAGCAAGACATCATAGCATATATCACAAATACCATTTCGGTACGATATATTGGAAAAACAGTCCCCGTGCACAATATGATATTTCGTCAGAGGCAGTAAATCAAACCTGTCAGACCAGACAGCTAATCTAGATCAACACAACGAGTGCATCAGGACGGTGCCAGAAACGGCGGACGCGGAGTCACCGGCTGCGTCAGAATTTCCAGGAACCGAGCGACACGTTCAGCTCGCCGTTTCCTAAGCGCCGCCTCCTCGTTTGGATGAAGGAACGGTGGTCAGCTGTTTAAGAAACAGCCTCGTTTGTGAGAAAAATCCTCACATGCACAGCGAATATGCAACACATTAACAAATTCGTTTGCTGAAAAAGGCCACACTCATCGTATCGCGGACGTGATTCGTGGCAACTAAAACTGCAGAGCAGCTCGGTGTCCTCCTCCCCGGCCAGCCGGCCGGCCGCTCCAGCCTGCAGACGCTGTGAAAAATCGGTCTCTCCATCTTGCGATAATGTGTTTCTTGCGATATTGTTTTTCTGAACCGACCACGTGATCCGGCCACAGTTCTCCTCCCAAACTCACGGGCGTTCACTCTCACCTGCACGCCGAGTCCGTCCACCTCCGCGAAACCCAAAGGGGAACGTGACGGCACTGTTAAAATGAGGTGTACCGACCAAATGTTTAGAATTTAATGAACTTATTACTTCCAGATAAAGACCGCATGAATATTCTATCAGATATTAGACACAACCTTCCTGCCATTATCAGGGAACCAGCCTCCATGTGGTTTTCCGACGTGTTCGGTCATTTAGCCCCGCTCTGGCGCACTTCCTACCTTAACTGCCATCTTACCGGCCATTTCCTATCATTTTCCTCATTTCCTTTCATTTTCATCACTTTCGGGCCAGCCACTGGCTTCCTCTCTCCCAACCGCTTCACTCCCGCCGAGGCAAACCCTCACACATGAGCAAAAGAGACAATTCGCTGTGCGTGTGTGTGTTTACGCGTGCGCGCGAAAGAGAGAGAGAGAGAGAGAGAGAGAGAGAGAGATGAGCTTCTCTCTCGTTTTATAATCCCCGTTTCTCTCCATTTGTGCTCTCCTTTCCTGCAGAGCTCTGCAGCAGCGTTCCTACAGCATTGACTCACTGCGTCGTAATTAACCTCGACTTGAAAACATCACACTCGTTTAGTTATGGCGTATAAGACGGTGTTTCTGCATCTTTTGGAGGGATGCAGATAAACATGAATCCGAATATCCAAGAAGGCTTTGAGGACTTTTTTTTCTAATGATGGGCGGCGTGTTGTTTCCATGCAACCGCTGAGGTGACTCCACTCAATGTAACCTGATATGACTTCTGGAGCTCACTGACGCTGAAAACAGACAAAAGCCTCACTGTGGACTTTGAGGCTTACAGTACTTGAAAGCACACTGGAAGTGCATCCAACAGGCTGGAATTGTTTCCTTGTCGCTGAGTTCAGACTGTCAGTCAAAGCCGCGTTAAGTTGCAAATTATCCATCTCGTCATCTCCTCAAAACACATGGTCACTTCTTCAGTCATGCAGCCGTCTATTCAACAGTCCATCCTCTATAAACTGAGCCAGCGACTCATCTAATTTGTCACTTCAGCACCAGCTTTTCATCTCACCAGCTTGCCGTCTTTTCCGCCGTCCGGTCCTCGCCAGTCTTCTACTCAGTCCGCTCGTCCTCTCCTCAGTCATCCCGGTCAGACGGCACGTCATCAGTCCGACCACTTCTCTCGTCGTCGCCCCTGTTTTTCTGTCATCGGTTGAGTCATCGAGTCGTTAACTCACCCTTGTGGCCACTGAAGGCGTCCATCCGCAGCTCTCGGGTGGTTCTTTGGGCCTTCGTAGCAGCAAAACTGCTGCCTGCCAGGGGAGGGTGGGGGTTGGGGGCTTGATCATTCTTGGCAAGCGTGTCACTGTCAGTGCCCCCCCCCCCCTGCTCGAAAACACACTCTGGTTCAGTTCACGGTTAATCTCAGGATATTGATTGTGGCACCTTTGAGTCGTTTATCACCTATTTAAAGGATTTTCTTCTTAAATCTTTCAGGTCTGCAGCTCTAACAAAAAAAATGTCATGGGAATTTTGGCACTTGTTTTTTTCACATCCAAATAAAGAGTTTAGAGCTGAATTGAAATAGCTGCAGTTCTTAGTAATTAGATTTTCCATTATGTACTTTCTATTCGCCTGCCAGGTTCAGCTTTTAATTCTGTTTACCCCCCCCCCCCCTTTTTCTTTAAAGCAATAAATACAAACAAATAAAGCATTCAGGAAAAATACTAATGCATTCGATTTGATTGTAAAGTTCACTTTTAATCTATCCAGGGACCGCAGCGACACGTAATTCCCGTTTTTGTTCCTGCCATCGCACTCCGCTCTTAAAAGGAGGCACGATGTCAGCAAAGACTGTACAGGCATACATTATGTGTGAAGAGGCTTTCTGTATTTATGCGTTCGCTCTCACGAATGCATTTCAAAGTGTCATTTGCAGTCATTTGCTGATGTAAATCCTTCCTGCCCGTATAAACAGAGAAACCCCAGACATTGGGGAAACTACTGTCGGGGAGACGCTCCGCTTTGTCTCCTCTGTCAAGGAGAAATCAATCACTCAGTCCCTGGAGGAACACCAGCTGGCATCTGGACCGATTGTGCCATTTGGCCTTGTGTGGAGATTGACTCTACTCTTCCTCGTTCCTGTCACTCAGTCCTCAAATTAATTCCCGCTATTTACAGGAGATTTCTGTCCAAAAGAAAAGGGAGCGAACGAATGACGACTTTACCCCGGCGGGGCCGAACCCGACGTTGTCTGCTCGATCCTCGCCGGATGTTTTCACGCCGATCTTGGCGAGATCTGCCGGGCGGTAAAGAAAAAGGAGGCGGGACACGTCGGCGCAGGTGCAGCGACGGAGGTTTGAGTGGTCCGAAATAGAAGCCCACCTTGATGGAGCGTTGCTGTGAAGTTTTACTCAGAGAGGCACGGGAGGGGGGGCATAAATCACAGCGTTTTTGTTTGTCCTGGTGTCCACGTGTGTGTGTGTGGTCATCAGTCAGTCTTGTGACCTAGAAATGCCTTTGTTGTCTGCACAGAACGCCAAATGTGTGACCAGACGGAGGAAGCGATAATGAGTGAAAAATCGACACACGGCTCATGGTTGGCACTTCATTTGTTTGGTGCAGTCGTGCTCCTCCTCGATAAACTATACCTCTGAAAGGCCTTTTTGTTACCCTGTCAAATGGAGAAGTTTGCATCAGGAATATGCATTTGTGGGATGAGCAGCAGGTCTTCTAATCAGGTCCATCAATGCCTCTCGGCTGCCTGTTTGCTGTCTGAGGAAACCGTGAATGTGAGCAGCTTGACAGTTCCTGCGAAGAGCTACACACAGACAGCCTGGGACCCCCCACACACACACACACACTCACGGTCAGCTGGGACGGACCCGTCTCCTCTCTGGCCAGAGTCAGCCAACATGGGAGTGTTGGTCACTCTGGCAGTAACAGCACGCCAAAGCTCATCCACAAGTACTCATCAGGGCCGAGGTCAGGCCATCTGATGCTATCCAACCCCTGAATTATACAAAGGCAGCCATGAGGAAAAACCTCAGCAGAGAGAGACCCCCAGATGGAGGGGTGGGGGGGAGAATGAGATGGACAATGGATGATAATCAAACTGTTTTACACTCGTACATAATAACAAAAGATTACGGCTCTGCAGCTCATACCACAAATGCACATTTCCTACAAATGTGGATTCTTTCAACAAGGAAAACGGGATGTTTTGCCCAAATTGCACTATCAGACACAAATATTTTCACTGTTCGTGTTCGGGTTCCAGCAGAAAATGTCGCTGAGCTGAGATTGATGAGAAACCAGGACGTTAACTCAATAGGTGGGAGCAGGAAGAAATGCAGCGGCGGAGGGAAAGCGTGTTTGTCACATTCTTGCTTTTATCCGTCTGCAAAGCTCTCTGCGGGCTTTATTAAGCGCACCGCTGTGAGGACAGATGCGGCGTAATTGTTTTCATCGCACGGTCGCCTTACGGGCCGTCGGGAGGTCAATCACATCAATTAACACACGTCCGTTGTGCGGCGTTTAGAGGAGCCCTGTTGATGCGCTGAGTGGAAGCCGCGCGCCTCCCCCGCTGAGCACGGCGGCTTCCTGTCGCGAAAGCCACCGAGAAATGACTTTATCAGGTTGTCTCCCAGGGAGCGGCCGGTTACAGTTCACCGGTGGACCGCTCCAGGGCGCAAGACCTCTTTTGAAAGCGTGCGCAAAAAAAAGCAGAAAGTGCCAATCGGACTGAGACCGAAAAAAAAACCCCAACTCGTATCCGCCATGCTTTTATCGATCACCGATAGTGAGCGCCGTTGTGTGTCATACAGCTTCCTTCCTGCTCACTTTGTTCCGCGGCTGCTCTCCGCTGTACACAGCTGGCGAGGGAGGGCTGTTGCTAGGACACAGCGGCCTATTGAATGAATAATGTGAAATAAATTCATTTGGACTGGCTACTTCCTGCTTTCGCTTTATTTTTATGGAGTTCCTCGTGTGTCGGGGACAACGCAGAGACTTGGCTGCATTTCTGTAAAACATGGAACAGATGTATTACAAGGTTGATGCTTATTTGTTTGTCAGCTTAGAGCCGTGCTTTAAAGCATGAATACGAGCCCCTGCATTGGTACCAGGGTGGCAACAACATCATGCAGAAATACTTAATTTAGAAAAAACAAAAGGCTTTCAGAACCACTTTATTTGCATGTGATTATACCTTATATATGCAGACCTGTAGGCTACATCACTGCTCTCTCTGGTTATAGCTGTCAGATCTGAAAGCTTTTCTGCATCCCAAAATTTATGACTTGGCTTTTCGGATCTACCTGCCGCGATAGTTGGGTTTTTGCAACTAATAATTTGGGTGTTTTTCAACAATTTTCACTTTTATGATCGGCGACGCCTGGCAAGTTTGTTTTATGGCGCCATTCAGGCACCAAGCAATTCAAGTGTTTTACAGGCACATGGAAACACATTACAATAAAACATGGCGGAACGCCGCACTCGCATAAACAAAGACGAGGCCTCGATAAAAACCGAGTGCGCAGCCGAGCGCTGCTGGGAAATCTTTCTACTGGCTGAGAGTGTTCAGACTGAGCCTCCATGGTCGTTACCTGTTGGGCAGTTTGTCGAAGACGCGCTCTTATTTTGAAAGGGCGATTCAAAAGGCTTGCCTTGCTACCTTCTCACTGCATCTGTTAATCATGCTCCCCCTGCTATCCCGGTCCAGTTAGGGCTACTAATTAAACAAGTTATAGGATTGCTTTCACACGTGAAGCCGAACACACTGTTCGCGTCCCGTTAGCGGCCCGATATCGAGTATATTGATTTGGCGGGTCAGTCAAGTACAACTTTAATGACAATGTGTTTGTTTCATGGCTTGGTCTCAATAAGAAGTCAATGCCTGGACACACACAGACATGGCGTTGCCAGAGCAGGCTCACCTTGAAGGGGAGGCGTCCAACGCAAGCCTCCTAACAACACTCTCTCTCTCTCTCTCTCTCTCTGTCTCTCTCTGTCTCTGTCTCTCTCTCTCTCTCTCTCTCTCTCTCTCTGTCTCTCTCTCTCTCTCTCGCTCGCTCGCTCGCTCGCTCCCCCAGGAGTACACCATCGACGTCTTCTTCCGTCAGAGCTGGAGGGACGAGAGGCTGAAGTTTGATGGGCCCATGGAGGTGCTGGCCCTCAACAACCTCCTGGCCAGTAAGATCTGGACCCCCGACACTTTCTTCCACAACGGGAAGAAGTCTGTGGCGCACAACATGACGACGCCGAACAAGCTGCTTCGACTGGTCGATAACGGCACGCTTCTCTACACGATGAGGTAACATTTTGTGGTTTCCATGACACTGCTTCAAGCTAAACAATACGGAGAGGTCGTTTTTTAATGCCGTAGAGTTGTGATCGACCGGTTTGATCTTTCGTGTAACATTCATAACAAGCATAAAAATGCATCAAGAAGCATGAAAAGTTTTGGCGTGAGACCTCAAAGTTTCAGGACAGAAGTCTCAAAATGACCTCAAAGGACCTGTTTTACCTTCAGGTCGCAGCAGCTTCCTGATGCACCTTGTTCTTTCCTGCCTACTTTGTGCAATTTGGCAGGAAGGTTTCTCATTTGCAGCCACATATGTTTCACACAGCGACAGCTGAGAGAAGAATACTCACTTGATCAAAGGATTGCCATTGTGTGCGTGTCACAACCAAAAGTACGCCATAAATAGCGTCAGCCGCCGAGGCAATACCATTATGGAGAAGGCAGGCGCGAAAAATAATTCATCGGGTTCATCTGATCTCGACATTGGACCTGTCAATCCGCCTCCCCTGCAGCTTTGCATGGAGGCCACGGAGAAGGCTTCAAAAGAAATGTTTTTATGATGCGCATCCGCGGGGTCACTATTGATTTCCGAGGGTGAAAATGAAATATTGAAAGGAATTTCATTTTCGCTGTCCTACGCGAGTCGATCCGACGCGATGGCAGCTCTGCCGAGGCCGGCTGTGACACCTGAGCTCGGCTGCAGCAGCTGTACAAGGACCGGGATGTTTACGTCGCCCGGCGAGTTTGTGGGAAGACAATGAGGAAGACGTATGAAGCTAAGGAAGATAAATCTCGGCCGCACTAAAGCAGAGGGGGATCCCTCCACCCCCCCTCCTGCCAGCCTGCTGGTGATCTGATATCATTGGTCCGAGCTACATTTCTATTCCAAGCTGACAAACTCGGAGATTTGCTCCGATTCCGATGTTTGTTTGTGACATTAAAGGCTTTGAACTACTCCCATTTTAAATGACTTCATTCTAATACCTTGCGGGCTTGTACAAAAAACACAGGAAGCATATTTTTCAGAAAGTACTCGCAAGGTTTTTTTGCGAATGTTAAATTCATGAGCTGCCCCGCTCTTCGTGCAGAGCTCGGGTTGATTTTGTTGACGGAGTCCAAATGAAAATTTAGCTGTATTGTTGGAAGGGCTGCGTTACTGTGGAGGCTGATAACATGAATTTGCACACGGCGCAGGTATTAAGCTTCAGAAAGAAAGGAGGAGGGGGGGGGCCCTGCGTAATAGGGGGTTTGGCGTTCAGTGCGTCACCCAGGACCCCCGTGAGTTGACTGGCAGTCCTGGACAAACAGCTTAAATCCGTTTAATCAGCACGTCCACGGCAGCCGAACCGACGGGCGCAGAGGAAGGCCTCCCACTCGGTACGATCGCATCATTATTTTTCGAAGGGAAGGGAGCTGGGACTGTCTGCCGGCGCTGCCTCCGTCTCTTTCTTTCTTTCTTTCCTTTTTTTCTTTTTTTCTGCGAGGGCATTCATGACTCGCTCTCAGTTCAACCTCAATTTAACTGGCCCGTCGCGTCATCCACAGCGTGTTGGGGCGGGGGCATTCATTTATGAGCAGCTCGGACTGGTCCTGTCAGACGGACCGCCGTGTATAATCGTGGGTAAAGGTTTTTCCAATAATTTAATTGGTCCCACTTTCAGGCTCACTGGTCCGCGCTGCCTATAAACCAGCAAACAGATTCAACTTTATGGCAGAATTCGGAGTTTTTAGCTCCAAGTGATAAAAGCAGGAAAATCAGAGTGCACTCGAGCAGCGATGGAGGGCTTAAATCTCCCTTCTGTCTCCTTGCAGTCGATACAGTGCCTCACAAAACTTATTGCGCCCTGTAAACAACACACCGTCGAATATGTATATAGTAAATAAAAAGGATTGTTTAGGTGGACACTCTATAAACGATCTTGGTCTCCAGCAGTACGCTGTCGGCATGACAAAACATTTTATATAAACTGTGTTCAAAGGAGGAAAGAACTTGTATTTGGAAGTCAGTTAAAGAATCTTGGGAGACATTCAGGCCAACTTCAGTAACACGGGAAATTAAAAACATATTTCCTCAATATTTTCACTGTCTATTGTGCAGGTGAATGCTTTATTTATCTCTTGTTGCGCCACAAAATAAGAGAAAACAGAACCACTGTCTCGTCTGTTCTCGCCGATAACAGTGTCGGATGTCTGATGACTCATCCTGCACTCCAGGACGTCCTCTGATTCAGCATCCGGTCGAAATGCGTCTGCAGCTCGGCCTCTTTGCCGCAGTCGAAACCAAAAGACAATCAAAGTCATGCGTGAAACACTGTGGAAGCAAAGTGATGGAAATCAGAACCAAGCCAGTGTGAGTCGTTGTCTTCGGTGTGAGACGTTTGGACTCGAAATGGGAAGGAAATACTTGGGAAGCAACAGCGCACATGGCAGCGCAAACAGCAGCTTACGAGCCTGCTGCTGGCGATGGAGCGGCGCATCTGCGGGAGGGAGGACGGAGGCTGGGGAGCAGCCATTAACATGCCGCCGTCGTGGCTGCATACGGGGTTCTGATGCATGTAGCTCAGGGCGTCGCCGAGCTTCAAAACGGCCCCGCCGAGCTGTGATCATGGCTGCACACTCTGCCTCTTTCATCCCCGGTGGGAGGTTCTGTGATTTGCGCCTGAGCCGCGTTCTTCCTGATCAAAAGCCACATTTTATTTGCCTTTTTTGTTTCCACCGCTGGTTCAGGCTCCGTTTGCGGTGCAGCGGTGCGATGCTCTCATTTGATTCCGGCGGCGCCGCGCCGTTTTTTTTGGTCTTCGGGCTCCTCTCGGTGATCGGAGGCAGCGAGCAGCGAGAGGATGAGGACGTGGGAGGAGAAGAAGAAATGAACTCGGAGTTGTAAATGCAACACAAGCGGCTAATTAGAAGCAATGTGTCTGACTGAAGGAGCGCTCTATATTGCATCAAGATTTAATACTGTGCAATGAACTTCACTGGAGGAGCGTCACAGTGTTTACAAAGGTTAAAGCAATCGAATTTACTCATAACTTCTCTTTCTGCACCTATTTTCATCAATAATAGAAGTTTGCTCATAAAATCTGCACACTGAGCGGCCGTAGGAGTAGATCTGCATTCAGTTTCGCTGACACATTCAGGAAATGAGAAATAGCATTAGCTTTATTTACCTACTCAGGTTTTCTGCCCCGACACTGAGTTGCTCAAACAAAAAGAAAAAAAGAAAAAAAAAGTGGAGCTCTGAATTGATGCATTCACTCCAAATGTAATAAGTGAGTTACAGTAACCCGTTTTTCGGTCCATTTATGAGTGCCTCTGTCCACTGAAGGAAGGTTTTATGGCCCACTGTTTGGTTTGAACTCAGCAAATGCAATCCCCATGTCGATTAAACTTGTATGAGTGAGATAATATGCACCATTTGGCTGTTTACATACAGAGTGCATTCGGTGGCTCGCGCCGTCCGGCCGAATGAAATAAACTCCGGAACCTCCCCGGGGATTTCGGCTCTCCTTGTCCGTCAGCTTAATTCTCATTACCGCTGACAGCGAGGGGGCGGGAGGGAGGCGAGAGGCCAGACTTTGTTGTCCTTCCTGTTTCTGACTTCTTCTTTTTTTGGTTCAAAATACATGGATCTATTAAAAAAGAGCTCCGCTTCTTTTTTTCCTTGATTCTTGCATCCTTCTGCTTCTGTGATTTTGTGCAACTTGGCAGTGAAACTCACAGACGTTTCCGGCGAGTCCACAGTCTCTTTGCAGGGACGTTTGTCTTGGGCGCCTCCAGCTCAGTGCGGCCCGGCCGCTGACGAATCCCCTTCACCCCTCTCTCTCTCTCTCTCTCTCTCTCTGTCCCCTCAGGTTGACCATTCACGCCGAGTGCCCCATGCACCTGGAGGACTTCCCGATGGACGCGCACGCCTGCCCTCTGAAGTTCGGAAGCTGTAAGTCGGCCCAGGCGCCCGCGACAGAAAGGGGAGTTTCGCATTGGGATCAGCACTGCGGAAAACAGTGGTGATTGTTCTCCGCAGGTGTCGGGCGCCCTGCCTGACCTGGAAAAACATCAGAGGCTCCAGCCGAAAACTCACCGCGAGGAATTGGGTGCGAGGGAATACCTGTCAGTGCCCGTGGAAGCAGTCGGCCCCCGACTTGAAGGGGAGGGGGGGGGGGGCTTCTTTGATTGGGATGAAGGGGGCCAAAAAAAGTCGAAGCGTTTAACACGGCAAAGTCGGACAGTTTGTTTGTGCCAGCAAAGAGTCTGCAGTTGTGGGAACCAAAGTTTGACATAGTTTGAAAAAGAAACAACGCAACAAAAACAAAGCACCTCCACCGCTCGGGGGTTCACGCCTGCGAGCATCAGCGTCGCGTTGACCTGAGAAGACTCGGCCTGCTGCTGTCTTTTAGTGTCACTTCACACCTCCCTCGAAAGAGCTTCGAGTTGTCAACGACTCCGAATGGCATTGCAGTGACGTGATGCCCGTAAAGACCCCAAAGCCAGGTTGCCCAATTCCGCAATGGTCGAAGTGTTCGAGGAGAATCCTTGAGAAAATTTAACACATTCGTAGATGGGGAGGGGGGCGGGGGTTCCACTGCAGTCATCAAGTTTGGAGGCAACAAAAGCAGAGATGAGCTTCTCAGCATCAGGGGGGGGAACTGGGGGGGGGGGGTGAGCTCGAGACTGTTTCGAAGGTGATGGGAGGCGGTCTTGTTTAGGTGCAGGACAGGAAGTCCACATTGGTTCCTTGATCATCCAGAACCGTCTCAAGTCGTTCAAAAAGACAAGTTAACACACGACAGAGATTGTGTACAAATGGGAAAAGGCGATCTTGGCACTCACTGAAAATGACCTGACGTCACTTTTGCTGTCAAAGGAAATAATGGGAGAAAAATGTCACATTTCTGACAGTCAGTCCTAATACTTTGCTTGTCACTCTGTCCCTGTGGTGCAGATGCGTACACCAATAATGAGGTGATCTACCTGTGGACGCAGGGGGATGAGCGGTCCGTGTCGGTGGCGGAGGACGGCTCCCGGCTCAACCAGTACGACCTACTGGGACACGTCATCGGCAAGGAGACCATCAGTTCCAGCACAGGTAGCTTCGCACGCCAGTCCCCCGGCCCCACGGCAGCGCACAACGCGCTCCAAATTAAATCAGATCTGGTGTGCTGGAACCGGCGCGAGGGGCCGGGGGGCCCCTCGGGCGAACAGCACACCACGCTGAGCGTGCCCTGCCCGCAGCGAGCGCCGGCCGACCAGCGAGATTTCATAGCAGCTTGATGCGTCGGCTCTATTTTGATCGCGGCGCCGGCGAGTCATGGTGGGAAACCAGCGTACCGCAGAATGAAAAACACCAAACTCTGGAACAAGAAGCTCCGATTAGTTTTTTTCTGTATTCCGGAGCGAGTTAAACTGCTTCCCTCTGCCTCTGTCGACGCGCGCCGGCACCATGGAGGGCTTCCAGATAACAACAGTCGGCACTTTTTCCGCTCCGTCATTTTGAATTCCGCTCAAACTGTTTGGGTCCATCGAAAAAAAAATGATGACTCTTATCAGTTTTCAGGGAAAACCATTCAGCATATTTACAAAGATAACATAAAGAGGTGCACTCGAGGTGAAAAAAAGAAAAAAAAAGACTTGTTTCTGGTCTGTTTGATGCTGCTGCCCAGAGTCTGTTCTTATAACCACCAAATTAAGGGAAAATGAAGCAGATGCTTTCGTTTCATTTGAAATTCTCCTGAGTCTTGTTGTTTTTATCAAGCATTTAGGAGGTTATGGGGGACGCTTTAGTGAGAGACACATTCAATAACAAGCGAAATGTCCGTTGATCCAAATAATTGAGCCGGACCACTTCAGGGTCGTCCCTGCTGCCAAGCGGAAGCTGTTGCTACGAGAGTGAGTTACTAAAAATTAGGAAACCTGATCGCCAATCAGGCAGCCATAGAAAACTTTAATCATCAATCCGGATTAAAGCGAGAGTGTACGATGTGCTGACGACCTCATAACTGCCGAGCTTAAGATAAAAAGGTTGCTTCAGGGGGCAGCCGATAACCACAGGAGGAGAGTGCAGCTTATGTACCCGCCAGCCCGGCTTCCTGAGCGTCAGCGGCGAACTGCGGAGGTCACCGAGGCACGTCAGACTTCGCCAGTGTTCGAAACCCAAACGTCACCGGTCTGCTTTCTTCAGAAACCCGTGGCGCAAAATAATTGCCTGTTAAACTCCGTGGAGTATAGTTTCCCATCGGCCCCGTCTCGATCATCAAGCGTTCAAGCGAAGAGTCGAGAGAATGGTGGTGGCACCTCCGACCGAAGCAGATCTCGAGGTGGAGTCGCGCTCAGAGTCCTCCTGTAAACAGTTTCAGCTCCTAGATGTCAGGGAAAAAACTAATTTCTTTAAACTTTAAACCTAATGGACTACTCTGAGCCGGGGGAATAGGAGGATGTGGGCCAGTTCAGCTCTGGTCAGAAGAATCTGCTCGGAGAAAAAGGCACCTCGGGGAATGGGAGGCTGTTTTTCTCCTATCTTCGCAACACAGATTGCAGACATGGCAACGGGAGCCGTGCGCTCAGGGGGAACCGGATTTGTCCATTCGCTGCCGTCAGTGACAAATATCGAGAGGTTGGAATGACGCAGGCAAAGGTTCTCCGCCGCCACCGCAGTGAAGAGAGCTCCAGAGAAAAATGTAAATGAGTTTTTAAAGGAGCGAGTCCCAAAAACTCTATATTTTGATAATCAGCAGAGCAGCCCCGACTTGAACGAGGGCTCTGAAAATGTGCAGGCTTTGGAAAGTGTGACAGAAAGCCAAAGAACAAAGAGGGCACCGTTTGAAAACAGAGGAGGGGACCACTGAGTTTTAATGACTGAAGCCAAGAGGACTTATTGTGAATGCAAGTCGACAACAGAGCAGTTTGAGGGAAATAAGCCGTACAACTCTATTTATAGAGCATCCTTCAGAAAAGCACACATGCCCAGAGGATACCACAAAGACATGCATGCATAGTTTTTACTGAATCAAATGTAAAAACAAATATATATATATGGAAACAGTTTGAGTCGAGGGATTAAACACAACAAATGATTTGTCTTTTTTTGGGCTGTTTTCAATTTAAAGACTTGAACCTAATTGATGAGAGCCTTGGAATTTAATCAAGCATGTTTAAATGCACATCAATTTTTCTTTTCAGAAACAACTTTGCTCAATTCTAACAGATAACAGTTGCAGATTTTTATACTCAGAAAACGTGTTTATTCACAGTATTAGTACATTTTTAGTGTTTACAAAACCCTGTGTGTTTGAAAGTAAACAGGCCACTCGCGTTGAAGTTTAAATTCGAAACCATCAGTGTATCTATCAGGGAGGTGTCTGATTGGCTGCAACGCTTCGTTTGGCTGCAGGACAAAGACTCTGACTCCTGCAGGAGCCAGTGTGGCCTTCAGAGGCCTAATCTGACCATCAGCGAGTCCGTGTGGGATTACATGCAGGGACAGGAGGCTTTCACCTGAGCGCTCTCACGCCTCCTCCTCAGGTCCCCAACGTGACAGGAGTCCATTCAGTCGCCGTGTGCAGCCACACCCACCAAGAATTGACGTTATCGCCAAACCGTATGAAGGCCACGCCGTTATCGCTTCGTTTCGTCTCGCACCTTTACATCTCACTTTAGCTTTTCTTTCCGATGCCCTTTTTCCCATCCGGTGCCTGGCGACATTCGATGGGGCTTCAAACATCCCTTGCCACTCCACACCGAGGCTCTCCTGTCTTCTCTCACATCAAAGAAAAAGCGGCGGGTTGACGCGACTTCACCAAAGATATATCGACTCATTCACTTGCAGACTTTGAAACGGTTTCCTTTCTTTGCTTCCCTGAATGAATCCATGTTAAAAAAATAAAATAAAAACTGGACGCTGGTCATGTAACCGCTTTTCACTCAGAGCACGAAAAACAAACCTCAGTGGAACATTTTCGAAGCGCCCAGCGGTCTTCAACCGACATTTTTTCGGTGCTTTTGTATGCTTTTAATGGTCTCGCTCAGGAGCCGGGAGACTTTCCTCCTGAGCCGCTTTGATGATGCGAGTGCGCGACGTTAATGTTTTACCGCTAATAAAACTCCTTCTCGGAATGCAACTCAGCTTGTGTTGCTCCTGTCACTGTTCTAATAATGATGACCCCACGTGTGTGTGTGTGTGTGTGTGTGTGCGTGTGTGTGTGTGCGCGTGCGTGCGTGCTTGTGTGTGTGTGTGCGTGCGTGTGTCTCTCTCTTTTCCATGTTTCTCTCCTTTCCCTTCAGGAGAATATGTAGTGATGACAACATATTTCCATTTGAAAAGGAAAATTGGCTATTTTGTGATTCAGACCTACCTCCCGTGCATCATGACTGTCATACTGTCTCAGGTCTCCTTCTGGCTAAACAGAGAATCTGTTCCTGCGCGCACTGTGTTCGGTGAGTGCCATTTTGTGTCTGTCTTTGCCCCAAACGCCGCTCGGAGTTGGAGTTAATGATGAGGTGGGAGAGCCAAACAAATGTGGCACGCCGCATTGGTGGGACGACTCAGCAAAAAGTGCACACTGGGCCGAGGAGTCGGGAAAAAAACGAAGTTTTCCACTTGAAAAGTTCTAATTGTAAACATACCGATGCAGAAAGCACGGTGTGGCGTGGTGCATTCAGGCGCACTTGAGCGTGGGAAGTAATTTATTTTTTTTCCCCAAAGCTTCTATCGGAGAATTGACTCGATCCTCCTTCTGTAACTGCGAACATTAATTAATCACGGATAAGCAAGTGCAAAGTTGGGAGGCGGGCGACGGGGAAAAGAGCACGGCAGGTGATGGATAGACGAGGAGCCGTGCCTCCCTCTCTCTCTCTCTCGCTCTCTCTCTCTCTCTCTCTCTCTCTCTCTCTCTCTCTCTCTCCTCACAAGGCCGCTCGACTGATTCGTCAACTTTTACAACAGCCCGGCCTGCTTTGAAGTGATACTGCTCGGTGAGCGCGAGCTAATTTAGATAAAACAGGGCTCATCGGTTTTAAAAGCCGAGATAATCCTGCTCAAATAACCAGGGGCCCTTAATAAGGTTCATGTTGCACATTTGCAGCCCTTGTGAAGAAATGGCAGGAGGTCAGATCGTTATAAGGAGGAACTGGTTCATCAAGGTTTGTTTCCAAACTGCTCGCACTTTAACAAAGATGGTCTCCACTTTAACAAATTCTTAAGCTTAACATGAAACTTTTTATTCAAAAATGGAGAACAAACAAGAATCTTGTCCAGCACGTTTTCCCCGCACCTTGTAAGGAATAATGCATTTGTGGGATGAGCCGCATATATCAAGTTGGCCTTTTGTTCCTGCCTTAGCAAAGACTCAAACCAGCAACCCTGCAGGGTCATTTCTCTGACCTCCGGCCCACCACTGACCACGTGAGCAGGCCAAACAGCTTCTTCTGTTGTTCTCCGCTGTTGGCATCGAGCATTGTTTCGCATTTCTGGCGCCGACGTCCTGACAGAAGTCCTCAACAACAGCGCCAAGGCGCCCCGCTCTGGTCTGCTGGAGATTTAGCTCATTTCTTTGTGCAATCCTGCATTCTGTGCCCTGTGTTTTAATCCCACGGATGTTTCCGCTTACGAATGTGGGACAATTTTGAAAGGAAGCAAACCAGTTTTTAACCAGAATATGTATTTTGTTACCCCCCAAAAAACATTGTTGGTGCTGAAAAATGTCAGGTTTCTTTATTCTTTGTGCAATTGTACAGATATTTTCCTTTCTAAAGATGTGACACCTAAACAGCCTTTTCTCCACTCATGTCATGAATACTGATGTATTCAATTGGTCCTTCCAATGCAATTCTCGGAAGGAACACTGCTTGAAAAACAGGATACTTCAGGATGAAATGTAATGCCCCCCCCTCCTCTTGCTTGTTGTTATGGTGCTGCATAATCCTTATAAGTGCCCTTTAATCTGTGGTTCTCACACAATTAGCATTTTGATTTAGAAAGAGGCGCACGCACGTGAAGAAAAAGCAAAGCTCGCACAATCGATGTCAAAGGGCGCGTGAAGTAAAGGCCTGCCGCGAATGTTAAAATTAAAAGGATGTTATTAGCTTTCTTTCCTCTGCATTCTCATTAACTGCACCTTCGCCGTGGCTCCACAAAAACGCCCGTAGTTCTTCTGATGTTCACCTCCATCTCAATCGTTTTTGGAAAGATTCACTTGAAGACGGATCATTTAATTATTATCTCCCTGCAACAGATTCATCAAGTGTCCCTTTCAAGCTTTCTAGTTATATCCCCTTTGCGTTGCTTGATGATGCAACCTGAAATTTGGACACAGCCCACCCGTACTCGGGCGCAGCGACACGTCTGCGGGCGAGTCGGTCAGAAATACGTCAACAGGCCGACGAAAGCGTGCATGCAAAGAAACACGGCCGTCTGATCGCACACATGGCCACGCCCGTAGATCTATCTCCGTCCTCCAAAGTGAGCAGTGAGCGATCAATCTCTGTGTCACCGTTTCTAATTTCTCAGCCACGACTCACAGAAATGAGTTGACCTCCCCATTCTACCGGCACAGGGTCCACCCCCCCCCCCCACCCCCACCCCCTCCTTGCCTTTTTTTTCGGAGCCCCCAGTGTATCAATCTTTCATCAGACGAGATAGGCTGGAACAGATGAAGTGATTGTTTTTATGTGCTTGGATGGGCGACCATTGCGGCAGCCATATTTCATTCGCTGCCACGCCAACCGTAAAAGCCGAGATGTGAAGCCAACGACGGAGTCGTTCAAAGTTTGGCCGTCGGGGGAACCGCCTCCAGATTAATTAATTCCACTAAATGGAGCTCTGCTGTTCATCGTCACATTAGGAGTCAAGTTCGAGTTCCATTCGGGGCAGCCTTTGCTCGCAGTCCTAAAACTTGCCTGGATCTGTTCAAGAGAGGTGTTTTGTCTATTTGTGTACAGCGAAAGGAAAGTTGTTCTTTTCTGTTGAACTACTTGGATCCCTGAAACGCAAACTTGCACCATTATTTTTTTCCTAACAACAGATAGTTCAGGGGTTGAATCTGGGCTGCACTCGGCTTTATCCAAGGGATTGCAGCGCGAGTAGACACAAGCGTCAGACTGGCTGGAACAAAAATACAAGCAGAAACATCGCGCTCGTGACGGTTCACTGCCCCGGCGAGCCAGTTCCCGGTACTCTGAACCTGCGAGAGTGACCCGGCGTACTCGCCCCGTTTCTGCATCGCCGAGCTGTGTCAGCGGAAACGAGGCTCAGCTCTCAGATTTCCCACTGTGGATGATGTAAAAGCCGTGACATGCAGTGGACCAGGTCATCAATCCCGGTCTACCAACCTCAACAAGGGTCCGATTGGAGGGGCTCGATGTCATTTGGATTAAGTGTTGTTGAACAAAATAAAATAGAATAAAAAAACAACAACAGAGGCTCAGCAACTATTCATGGTAGTTCAAGCTGGCTGAGGAACTTTTCACAAAGGGTTTAAGAAACTTTGAAACTCTTGTTCAACCAAACAGATGAAAAAGTAACTTTATTGATTGAGCGCATTTGATGCGGCGTCTCGAAGAAGTGCAGTGAGATGAGACCAAATTGTTCACGACAAAAAGAAGAAAAACTTTCCTTTCCGCGTTGATTTCTTGATTCTTCCTCAGGCGAGTGTGTCTTTTACTGATCTGGTCGTTCTGTCCTCAGGGGTCACCACTGTCCTAACCATGACCACCCTGAGCATCAGTGCTAGAAACTCCCTCCCTAAGGTGGCCTATGCCACGGCCATGGACTGGTTCATGGCCGTGTGCTATGCCTTTGTCTTCTCTGCCTTGATTGAGTTTGCCACAGTCAACTACTTCACCAAGCGCAGCTGGGCGTGGGATGGGAAAAAAGAGGGCATGGAAATAAGGGTGAGTGATTCTCCATTTGAAACTCTGACTGTAAACAAACAAGCAAACCAAAAAAAGAAAAGAAATGACCGATGGATGCGTAACGCTTGTGCTTCAGACTCATCACGGACACGTCACCGCAACAAACAAAATTGTTGGGTTCTTTTTTGGTTTTTATTATTCTTTCTGCTTTTCTTTTCTTTTCTCTTCCTTTCTTTCCTTTTCACCATGTTTCGCTGCCTATTACGTGACGAAAGGAATTGCGACTCGATCACGTTTGTTCAAAATGTGCCAACTTGCTCGGAGAGTCATCAGTCCGCAGTGGCAGAGCGACGGGGGGAAATTGCACTTTGGAAACACTGATAGAAAGTTCCCTCTTTAACGCAGCCCGGAGTACTCCATAAAGACTATAAAGAGAGCTGTTATTTATTCATTACCAGCCAAATGGAACAGGGACAGTGGGGCGGAACAGTGAGAGCAGAAACAGAGGTAAACTCCCACAGACGTTGGCCCTGATTTACGGTGGCAGCATATGTTCGACTCTCGTCCTCGAGTCAGTTGTTGGCACAGGAGACGGCATCTTTACATCCAGATTTGGCCGTTACGGGCCGGCTGATTAAAAAGGGAGAGTGCATCACTTTCAGTGAATCACCTGAGGCGGACTTTTTTACAGCCAGAGATCGGATGAATCACAACTTATAGATTTTTAATTGGTCGCCCGTCTGGGCTGTTGGCGCGATGCTTATGAGGATCCCGGGAAGGGTGCGAGTTCCTGTCAGGGCAGAAACGCACATTGGTCGAGAGGGGGGGGGTTGGGTTTTTTTAGCGGCCAAGTGTCTACATTTCTTAGGTTTGTTTTGCGTTCAAGAGCCGAGCAAGGAGGTCCGAACGAGACGCTTCCCCGTGAAATCGATGTGTTCACATAAATAAGGCCTGATGCGTTTCTGCTGATGAACCCCGCGGCCTGAATTCACCGTCATTCCTGCGATGCTTTTATAACCGATCGCATCAAATGAGAACGGATCAGCGGCCTCGGACGGGATCACAGCGAGCAGAGGGAAGCGGCGAGGGGGAATTCAAGCGCTCGGCCCTGCGCTGAACATATCCGGCAGCCCGTGTTTGTTCTGGGAGGATTTTTTTTCTTGGTTCTCTTCAAAGCGCGCGTTCGCTCCACTAATGAAAGGAACAAATGAATTGTTCGCCCGGCTTCCAGTGGATCACACAAATGACAGAATCAGGTGTGGATGATCTACCGCGGTTTTTCTCCCAAAGTGCTGAGACGTCAGCTGAAATGCAAATACAGCCCCCCGCCCCCCCCTCCCACCCAGCCTGCCAACCAACACGTTCAGATTTTAGTCTCATGGTTAATGACGAGTGATTTACTCGGTCATGATGGCAGAGCCACGTGTTGCGGGGAGGTGGTCGTAAAGCGAAAAAGGAGGGGGTGGGGTTGATTTTCTGTGGACACGTTGCAAGCGAGCTCGCACACACTTTGTCAACGAGCTTTTCAGATACAGAGAATGCTCGAACATGAGGGACGCCTCCGTTACCTTCTGTTATTTCTAGAAGGAACTTCTTTGCTCTCTTTAGGAACTCGTACCAACAAAAAGGTTCTACGACCCGACAGGCCAAGACTACTTCCTGCTGCTTCGAAGGCTTCATTTCTAAAGTCAGCTGTACTTCTCTTTAATTCCCTGCACGCTTGCCAGCACGCAGCTGTGCTTTTATTTTCTCCGAAATTGCGTCTTGGAGTGTCACTCTCGTGCACTTGCCTGTTCCGCGCCGGATTTGTCATAAACCCGCCTCGGGCATAAATAGAAAAGTGACATTTGAAGAGATAAGACAAAGAGATACACTCGCACCACCGCATCTCTCGGGCCGGCCGAGGTGGGCGAGTGCAGGGCGCCGGTAAGTGTCCAGATGGAACAGGAACACGTGGTCAGGTTTGTTCTAAGTCTGAGTGAAACCTAATCCATCGCACTGCCACTGAAAATTTCCCGGTCGTGTCAGTAACCCCCTGGACACACTTTAGTATATATGTCGAGCATGTCCTGCAACAAGTCACAAAACAGAGAGGATGTGGGGCCGAAGTAAACGGATCACTTACAAAACTGGCTCGGCCTTCGTCGTTGATACGAAAGATGAAGACGGATGCATGACAAACTGGAAAGAGCACAGATATGATGAGATGCGTCGTCCATCGTTACCTGAACCGGCCAGAACGCAGACAAGCTGCCTGCAGGTTCACACACAAGCAGTATTTGAACCGAGCAGCTCAGAAGATCTACGGGGTGACCGCAGATCCAATATTGACGCCAGAGATTAGTGCTGTTGATTCAGTGTGTAAGCAAGCGTGTCAAATGATCCCAATCTTCCCGCCAGCACAAGTTTCATAGTGGTGGCTAAAAATCCAGGAAAGGTTCTTTTTTTGACCAAACATTTACAGTCTGTTTCATGGCATCGTAATCAACTTTTGACATAAAAACCAATCAGTTCAATCTTGGTCTAATTTACCTTTAATTTTATTGTTAAGATAGCTGTTACGAGCGCTGGATGGACGGACGAACCATTTAAATAGATAGACCCTCCAGAGGAGGAGGGTCTATCTGGTTGTGATAAAAATGACGAATACATTATGCAACACGGAAAGAGTAGCGAGGCTGCTGCTGCTGCTGCTGCTGCTGCTGCTGCTGCTGCTGCTGCTGCTGCCATAAAACACAAAAAACACTTGTGTATCCGCCTGAGACGCATGAAGAGAAACATGAAGAGAAACTTATTTCAGCGCCACAAATCTATTTTCTGCTCCTAATGTGCAAACTGTTTGACACAATCAGTCCAGCCTTTGCAGTTCCTTTCGCTTTTCTTCCTCTATAGGCTGACATTTGGTCCTCAGCGTGATTGGCAGGAATGCATATTGCTGCCAGGGAACTATTCAGTCGGTGGGGATAATTTGCAGCGTTAGGTCGCCGCAGAGTGGAGGCAATTTTTTTTTCTTCCCCTTTCCCCCTTTTTTTTCCCGCCTTCCCATTTTTCTTTTTTCTTTTTTTTCTTCTTTTTTTGATGGCTCGTCCTAATGGCAGCAGCCTGGACTGCGTTCTCCGGGGCTGTGCTGAGCATGCAGTTGTCATGACAGATAAAAAAGAATGGGGTCACAGAGGGAGACGTGGCACTGCCGTCACACTCCCCGCTAGTACGAGCTGCTGGGAAGCGAAGTGATCAGACTCGCCGCGCTCGTTCTTCCCCCCCTCAACGCATGTTTGAAGAAAAGAGGGGAGGGGAGCAGGAGGAGGAGGAGGAGGAGGAGGAAGGTATATAAGGAGAGGTAATATTCAGAGGAGAAGTTTGGGCTCAGCAAGTCTGTTTGAAAAGAGAGTCTCCAGTGATCAGAGGTAGGATTTCAGCTCCTCCCAGAACCAAGCGATGACTTCATCGCCCTCGGGCGTCTCTCTCTCTTTTTTTTCGGTCTCCGACGGCGAGCTGTAGACAAGCCCGTGCGCTCTAATTTACCTAGCTGGTTGTGGCGCTTCTCTGCCACTTCCCTCTTATCCTGTCGTCTAACATTCAGTTTGACAAGCGATCTACCTAATTAGCTCTCCCCTCGCTGGCTGAAGGTGTGCTTATTACCGAAATTAGCCAGTGGGGAGTTTTGGCGCGAATGAGAGCCCCTCTACCCTTTCTCCGCGTTCCCCTTGGCCCCTCTGTGACACATGATTGGACACTCCTGCGTTAGATATTAGGCCCAGTTTCCTGCGCGCGGAGGCTGATTGCGCCGCGTTGCTCCCCGCTGGAGCCGCTCACGCAGCCGCACCTGCAGCACGAGGCGACTCGGCGACAGACGCCTGAGCGCAATAATCCCTCGCACGGCTCCGGCTGTCATCGGCGTTCCTCACAGTCGCGTGTCAGAATGACAATTCTTCTGTACTGAACAACGGGAAAGTTGCCACTGCTGTGTGTTTGCCAAATAAAACTTTACGCTGGGAGTTTGAAAGATTCAGGTGAAGAGGAAAAAGAAACGGAAAGTTGAGCTGCCATTCCTGAAGGCATCTCGTTATTACCACTTTGATGAGACTGTTTTCCCGGCACCTGAACTGTTTGAAGTGGGAATGCTGCTTTGCTTGATGATCGGCCTCCTGGGAACCGTCCTCTGACGGTTCCAACAAGGAAAAGTCTGTAATGCGAAGCAAGGTGAAGCGCTTATCTACAACTAATCATCCTAAACCGGGTTCTGACTGTGTAATGGCGCCGTTACGACTGGAAGCAGGGGTGTTTTCGTGGCTCGGTGACAGAGTCGTTTGTCGCGTTCAAGGTGAAACTTAGATCTGTTTTCAGATCGGAATCTGGAATATTACAAGAAACTCTGTTGTCACTGCAAACTTTGTAGAAAAAAATGTATGTCGTTCTTTTTTTTTTCATGGGAAACTATATTTTATTCATCCAAAATTTAACTTCAAGTGACAACAGACTCTTAAAATAAAACCTTGTGCAGATGACAGATACAGCCCCAGCTTAGCCGATAAAAGCAAACGGAGGGATGTTTGAAGAGAAGGAGATCAAAGAGAAAATCAGGAAAACAGCAAAAAGTGGCTGGTTTGATAAACTACACTATGATGCAATTTGGCTGAGCAGGACTGTGATTTATGGGGCTTTCTCACGTGGCGGCTCGTGGATGTGACACGCTACGCGCTCGTCATCTGGGAGAATCGTAAACATACATCTGCAGCCTTCAGAGCGAGATGTTTTTTCTTCATACTTGGGTGAAAGACAAAGAGAAGACGAAGCCAAACTATTGGAGACCAGAGAAAGAAGTGCAAAGCAGGCAGATGCGTTTGAAGGCTTCCAAAGTAACACGGTGTGGCGATAGGCGGTCCGTTCCCCAAACTGGCCGCGGCGACGTCACGCGGAGGCCACGTCTGCCAGATTTCCCCTTAAAAAAAGAAGACTTGTGCGGCTCTTGCCGCTGAAACACGGGCGGTGACGTCGCGGCTGCTCATCCACAGTCTGCTCCCTCACGCGCCCCACATGCTCACACACTGGAGGCTATTAAATGTGCCAACACCTCATCTCCAGTTTTAGAGCGGGACAGCCTGTCACAGGGTTCCGGGTGCACGCACACGTGCACACGCAGGGGCGCACAGCACAGCGCGGGACGTGCTAAGACACAAATCTCCCAACCACCCACCCACCCCCAGGACACTTAATCACAGTCGCCCCCATCCCGCCCCCCCCCCTCCAAAAAAATCTGATGCAACAATTTGCAGAAGTTATGAAGACAAGGTCAATGGACGCCTTGCATTTTGGAGGGGGAGGAGGGGGGGGGGGGGTTGCCTGCAGCTAGCCAAATGACTTTGAGTAGCGCGGAAGAATCATCGGCCGGAAGTGAATTACACGCTGTGTCACATTAGGTTCATAAAAACATGCGCCTAGCCGATCTCTGCGCCCCCCCACCCTAATAATTAGCCTCTATGAATTACTGCGGAGGACAGCCCAGCTAAATAGCAACAGAAAATTACTTTGCATAGCTCATTTGTCAGGATACTGTGCGAGGAACATCGCTAATGCCAAAGACTGCGGTGTTTAGGGGGCCATGATTAAGGTCATGTGACACAGAGCGTTCGCCGGCTTTCCTGCTGACGCAAGCGGCTGCCGTGATGGAGGAGGCGCGTGGCGGCTGTGGAGGTTGAGGAATCGATTGCATGGGAACAGGACGTGGTTATCTGGGGGCATCGGCGCAGCGCTTTCTTCTTTTCTCCCTCGGTTCGAATTAGGTTGAGATAGTGGCCCCCTTGAGGGAGTGGCGCGGCTGTCCTCCGCCAGAGGCTGCCAGCTTCGTTGCCCCTCCACGAGCCTGGCTGGGGTGGGGGCGTGGGGGGAGGGGGGGCATCTTCTCCGATCCCGTCGCCTCCATCAACCCACGCCACAATATTCTGAGCAACTCTAATAACCTGCTTGGGAGACCGAGTGCCGATATTACTTCCCGTCCCTGTCAGTCCTGGAGCTGCCATACGGGTACTGACAGGACCGACAGCCAGCCACCAGAACTACAGGGAGGGGGCTCCAGGGTTTAACACCCGCCCCCCCCGCCGCAGGTAAAGTCAGGGGCTGCATGAAACCTGTCCAAACACCTGGTCTCGCCCAACATGAGACACCAAACGGCCAGTTTCTGTTTCTGTTGCTCACGTCCCTCCCCCTTTTTCGCCCATCAACCAATCACTGCAAAGCACGGCTGGCTCCAGTGACTGGCAGAGGGCAGGTTGACTGACAGGTTAAAAGGCCTCGGCCGCGATGTTATCACACCCCTATTTGTTTCAGCCACTTTGCATTAACATGATTGAGTCAAATCCTGCCGGCTCGCATTGAGCTCATTGAAATAAGCCTTTGCTCTTGTCTCCATTTGTGAGGACGTATTGAGGACAAAGACCAAACAAAACATTTGGTGAGGAGCTGTGCGCTGAAAGAGATCCACCGTGAAGTATTTTGGATGAAGGGGGGGTGCGGGGGGACATTAGTTATGCTAATTAAAAAGATGGAGTGAAGGGAGAAGAAGGGGAGGGAAATTAAATGAAGCCGAGAAAAGTGGAGCAAAAATTCAAGCCGGGGCCCGGAGCGAGACGTGGAGACGGGGAGCGCTGAAAGTGAAATTCTTTGTTGCGCGGCGCCCGCTGATGGAGCTCGGCTGCACGGCTCTAAAGTGGCCACAGCGGGGACGGACGGTGTGAAGGGAACCACGGCGGCGCCAGACTGCGTGCCACACAGGAAGCTACCACCCCGGCCCCCGTAATCAATCTTGGTGGCCTACTTGCTCACCCGCGTCTTCAGCGCTCCTGGAGCGCGTGTGCGCCCGGCGCAGGCTGACAGGACCCTCCCGCCACGCAAGTGTAGCTATCTGAGAGGACCAATTTAGCAAACAAACCCCCCGGACTTCCCCCGTGCAATTCCGATATGAAAGGCCAGCGCGATGACTCGTCTGCGGCGGCGACGAGACGGCGGCCTCCCCGGCCGGCATTATCGCACGCAGCCTTTGTTGCGTCGGCTTTATCGCACCGTATCGTTGTTGGCCTGGAGAGGCCCGTTGCTGCTCTCATTGATATAGTTTGTCAGGTGTGTTTTTCAGGCACTCTCATTTGGCTTTTGTTTCCCCGCGCTGCTCCTCTTTGGCGAGCCCAGTCCGGCCTGGTTCTGCAGCCGTGCGAGAATCGCAAACTGTTCCTGTTTCCACCCTCTTGATTTGAAGCGGTTCGGTGATTTTGTCATGAATTTTTCAAATCATGACCTTTTCTTTTCTGCATTCAGAGACCTACCTGTGTGATGCAGACTTGACTTATTTAGAGTGTAAAATGTTAAGAAATACTTCCAGCCAGAATGAATAGATTTTGTGCGTTGGGTAATTTTAATATAATTGGTAAACTTTTTTTCTTTTTCTACTTTTCTTTTCAGGAACCGTTTCAGGCTAACATGGCCAGGATTAAAGATATGGTTAGGCTTTGTTTTGTTCTTGTGTGTGTCGTGTCTCGTGGTGTTGCTTCTATTTCCTCTTTATGAGTTCAAATGGAAGTATTGTTGAGTCTGCCGCTTCGCTCCTGACAACCCTTTACTTTACTGCCTCTTCTTCCTCTTTCAGAGAAGAGAATCGGCGGCTTTGTCCAAAAAGGCAAACAACACCTTCAACATTGTCGGGACCACCTATGCCATCAATGTGGCTAAGGACCAGGGCTTGACAACAATTTCCAAGAGCGCCCCCGGGGCGGCGGCCGCACCGCCGCCGCCGTCGTCGTCCAAACACTCCTTCTTCCATAAAATGGACGACCCCTACACAGAGGCCAAGAAGTCCTACAACCGCGTCAGCAAAGTGGACAAGATCTCGCGCATCATTTTCCCAGTGCTCTTCTTCATCTTCAACTTAGGCTACTGGGCCACGTATGTCAACAGAAAGCCCGCCATCATGAAGGCCAACAACCAAAACTGAAGCTGCTCCAGGCTCCATGTGGGGTTTTTCTTTCTGTCTTTCTTTCTTTCTTTCTTTTCTTTTTTTCCGGTTTTGGAGGGTAGACAGGTTTGCAGGAGGCCAAGTCCATTCCATGTTGTCGTGCGTGTATGTGTGTGCGCGCATGTTTCTCGTGCGTCTGTTCTTTCTTAAGCATTTGATATTTTGCACGTCTGTATAGGTGGAAGGTAAATCTGAACATACGGTAGACTCACTTATTCGTCGTGGACTTTGGACAACACGCATCCTCACCTCACGTCTGTGTAGCCTTTTCTTTTTTGCCCCCCCCCCCCTTACTCACCCTGCGCTCCACGCCCTCCCGCCACACCTAAAGTAGCTCTGGCCCCACTCCCCCCGTCCCCAGTTGTCCCTTCGCCGTATCCTGACTGCTCGCCGTTCCCGTAGTCAGTATTCAAGTTGTGTTTTCTCTTTGTTTTGACATGTTTGTGCTGCGCCAATGATAAGTTGGAGTGAGCATGCGTCTGAAGTTTCCCTTGTAGCTCATTACCCACGATGAGGCTTTGACACATCCGCAGACTCGACGACACGCAAGCACGCGCGGTGATGCGTCGGGCGGGGGGGGGGTGAAATAAAGAATCGCCGGCGGCGCCGTTCGCTGGTCGCTTTGCTGTGCTCCGGTAGCCGGGGGCAGCCTGTATAGCTCCATAGGAACATCATTAATAATCGTCAGCGTCTGGCCTTCAGCTCGTGCTGAAGCTCAACACTCTGGATGCAGCATCATCTGGAATTGCTTTCGCGTCTCATGGGGCCGCCTGTACATTTTCCAGTCCAGTGGCTCTTATTGTTTTAACTGGCTGAGTATGTCCGATGACAGAGAAGCTATGTGCCTTGGTAAATACACGCGTCACGTCCAGACAAAAAGGTCTTCGACCCGCATACGATTGCATTTGCAACACGCGCGATACACACACACACACACACATGCGTGGGGAAAAAAAGGCAGGTCTGCTGTGTGCGATGTGACGTGCACACGCCCGCCGGTGTCCGCTGGCGGCGCCTCACACGCCACCAGTCGGTGGGCAGGGCCACAGGGTGTAAAATTGCCCATCAGTATGGAAGACCACCGGAGCAGACCTCTGCCTGTGAAAGGATGAAGTGTGGCGATTAAATGGATCAAATGTAGTCGAGAGAAACTGTCATCGCCTGCGTTTTTCTGTTTCCCAGTGGCGCCGCATCTCCGTTTGTGATCGCCGCCTGGCGGCGGTCACAAACTATCGCCATTACCTCAGACTGTACCACACTTTGTTGTGCATTTTTGCCCTGGAAATGAAACTCAATGTTTTTACGCATGAAACCAAGCAGACACTGTGTTCTGTCTTTAAATGCGTGCGTGCGTGCGTGCGTGTTTGTGAACAAGGCTCTCTGAACGAAGCCTTTAATTCCTCCTTTTCTTTGCACCTATTTGGCTTCATTGTTGCTGCGTTTCTGTCCCGTCACTGTACTTTCTGCTCTGTTTCTGACTTTGTTGGAGGTTGGGTTTTTTTTGGGGTGGTCTGCGAATGTGTGTGTTGTTTTTGTTGTGTGTTTCGTATCAGACAACAAAGGCCAAATCATGTCACAGCCGTCTGGTGTTCCTGAGCCAATTCTTTCGAGACGTTCTCATCGCTGGAGACATCTGTGACACGAATAAACCAAGTTGAATCTGATTGTACAATAGATACATTGTTGCGCGCCCCTCCTCATTTGAGACTCTGGAAGGACGTGCGAGACCTGGACACGCAGTCCACCTCCGCCCGCTGTATCTTCAGCGGTAAGCCGAGGAGAGCGAACCGTGAACCGTGTCGTGGCCTCAGTGAACGTTTGTTAATACCAGCGACCACACGCGGCGTATGAGTCATAGGTTAATGCATGACAATCTGTACATGTTTGTGTCGGCGACCTCCAACGACAGTGTGAGCGTGTCACACTGAAATAGGGCTTAGTATCAGTGTTTATGTGTGCTCCATCCCAGTCGCTCATCAATTACCTACTCGTAGCCTCAGCAGCATCTGTATAAACACACTCAAACTCCAATTATTTGTGTAAATTGATGTGATGCTTGTATTTTCTCACTGGCACGGAGTTCTTAAAGTGTTTTACCCTCATTTGATCGCACACAGATTCAAAGCTTAATTCAGTTTATACACACAGACACGCGGAGCTGGCTCTGGAACCCAATTAAATTAAGGCCTAAATGCTAAATCAAGCAAAGGGGAAGTCAGAATTAGTCCACCCACGGCGATGCATGACCAGCCTCCAACTGCAACCTGAGGTTGGATTTGGCGGTTTTACGTGAATTATTCCGTTCTGATCCTTCAATGCTGCTCAAAGCAGACTCGGTCGACAGCTTTTATGACGATAAAGTATTGTGAGTGGTGCATAAGCTGGTCGCGACTGTCTAACCTGGAGTCATTCAGCAGTACATCACAGCAGAAAGAGTATTTAAACCGTTAGAGACTGTGGAAAACAGTGTTGCTTTGACGTGCACGCAGATTTCTGAGATTGATTCGAAGCGCTGGTTCCATTTGCAGCCCGAATGGGAGACCAGCAGCGTTCATCCTCAGACAGTGCACACGTTATAAACACAAACAATGACTCCACTGATATAATGAATCCTGACACGATAGACCGCAGATCCCAACTGCGAGAAGCCCAAATTAACAAATCCAATTTTAATAGCGGGGCTTTACGATCGCAGCCCTCCCGAACCAGGTCCCTCATCTATGAGCAATATTTAATTCCGCCGCATGTTTTCGCACACTGCAGCTAAATGACAGACGTCCCGCTGCCGACGCGGCTGGCGTTTGTGAATCAAGCGCATGTCAGGGATTGATGCAGTGGTCTCGCCAAGCGCCTCGTCTCATTTTCCCCGACTCGATTTTTATCATTTTGTCTCAAACAAACTGATTCATCATACACGTCTGCTGAGGGTGCACAAAGCCTGCCGGCTGCTGCTAATTCAGGATCTGATGACACACAGCACTAATGTTTATGTATGATTCCTCTGAGTAATGTGACAGAGGTACTGTAGGTAGTCCTGAGCAGTTGCTGCAGAGTACTTGGGAGGCACATTTGTGAAATAGGAAGCTTTGAAATAAATAAAGCGGTTTTACAGCCATCCCGGCATGTCAATACAAACTATGATGTGCTCAGTCAGGGAGGGGTTGGCATTACAACAAAGCCACGTTTTACTCCTGATGCAGTGGTGTAACCCCACCCAGCAATTTGATGTCTTTGTGACGGTTTCTTTCATATGAACGCTATCTGAGCTCTCAGTCTGAAAGAATTCTGTCAGATTGACCAAGAGGGGACCACAGAGGCTCAGTGAATGAGTCGTTGTTTTTCTCCGAGCCTGCTCAAGTCATTGTGAAGCTGAGAGGACGGAACAGGAAGAGCATCAACGTTTCACAGCTCGAGTCCAAATCAGCCC
The DNA here is from genome assembly GCA_032164315.1 of Malacoctenus gilli. Lineage (NCBI taxonomy): Eukaryota > Metazoa > Chordata > Actinopteri > Blenniiformes > Labrisomidae > Malacoctenus > Malacoctenus gilli. The sequence goes on along the minus strand of JASSRZ010000006.1, from coordinate 4,543,734 downwards.
GCGGGACTCGGGTTTGACACCGTGCGCTAAATCAAAGGCAAACTCACATGTGAGCAAAGTGTTTGGCAATAAAACAAAAAGTCGCTGCACTCCCACTCAGAGCGCTGATAAAGCTTTATGAGCAATACACGCAATCAGTCTTTATCTCTGTTTGTAAAACCAACCAACCTGATCGGGCGCTTCAGAGAGTGAACGTTCCTCCAAACAGGCATGCGGCTACTTTTGTCGATCGGTTCAACTCTGAGATGCTTCGCCGAGGCTTTCATGTAGACTTTGCTGTGTGATGCGAAAACTTGGGTGGGAATCGCGGCGCTTTTCTCCTATTTGTCTGTGTGTGCGACCAATGTGCAGTTTCATCGCTCTGCAAGTCTGTGGGAAACGCTTGTCGAGCTGCGCGCCACGCGAGCTACAGTAGAATCACAATTGTTCCAGCTGACCGCCATAGCAGAGAAAAGCACGCAACCACGGGAGAGACGACCATGTTCAGAGTAGAAAATGTTGTAAAATAGTGCTTTAGAGACTATTTATGTATAACGAGTGTATTAAAACTAAGGTTTGTGGTTTTCCTTTTTCTTTCGGGGGGACGTTTGACGAAGAGGATTCTACTGTACTGTTGCCATTTAGCTTTATTTCTGAATTGCGTTCATCTTCACCCTGCAGGGCCAGAGTTACCTTCAGCAGAGACATGTCATCCTATAAGATACAGTATATTAAGAGTATATGACTATATGAATATATTTATGCGATCCAGTAAAGCATTAAATATTATGTTTTATACTACATAACCTCTACAGCAACGATGCAAAATCTCCTGATGCGTAGAAAAGCCGTAGACGACTTTAGATGAACAAATTACTCAACTAAATGGCAACAAATCTAAATGCTCAGACTAGTGTAACGAAGTTGTGAATTTGTAGATATTGTGGACTCAATTTTGTGAATATTGATATGTCACGTCATTTATTTTTACATCTGATAATTACCGCTGTCTTACATGGAGCTCTGTAACACTACGTGTTATGGTATTATAAAGCCGTACGCTAGAGATAATACTCATCCAAGCTATTTACAGGATCCGTACCTTGTGTGCACTTTTTGGAACCTAACTGTGAATTATCAGCTGTCTGCAAAGCGGAGTCGTACACACTGTGTTCTCTCTCCAGCGATTTCACTGCATGTCCCTACGCATTGAGAGATCAAAGACTTCCTCCACAAAGACAGCTCCAGGAAAACTTTGTGGACTCTTGTGTCTTTCTTTCTTTCTTTCTTTTCTTTTCTTTCTTTCTTTTTTGTTTTTTTTGTCGGGAAGTGCTCTCTATATGCTCAGTGACTGGACTCTGTATGTTGCCCTCTCTCGTTCATGTGCTTACTGTATGAGATGTAGCAAATGGAAATGGGGATTAAAAAGGACCGTGTATTTTGTCTGGGAGTTGAAGGCCCCCCTTTTCTGGTCACACCCAAGCCTCGGCCCCGGCGCCGAGGACCCCCGTCTTTTCGTCTGACTCTGTTGCATGCCAGCCTTTGGACTTGTGCCGTGTACACTGTGATCTATTAGGGAAAACAATAAAGCAGCCCAGTATGAGACCGTCCTACAGGGATACATTCAAACGCACACATTCAAATCAGAGCTCAGACAACCGAGCTCTCGGGAGTTATTTCTGCCGGTGAGCTGGCGAAGCACAAACTCACACCACATGCACCAAACAGGCAAAGCGGCCCAAACGCAACACGCCGTCTCTGCAGTGGATACACGACACCATAAAATGACAATGTAACATTGTGTGAAAGACCAGTTTGCTGCTTTTACCAGAAGATGCGTCAAAATGTTCCCACAAAGTTGCAGGTCTGATAACAAGTGTACCACCCGGGTCCTTTATCCAGGGGGCCACGTTGTTTTGATACCTCCAGAACTCGGTTGGGCGTCACGTGGATGAACATTATCCCTGAAGGCGTCTTTCTGCTTGGCAACATATGTTGCTCAGGGACCCTTAAACATGGCACAGCACTTAAAGGCTGAGTCGCATATGTGCACGTCGTCCATGCCATGTGCTCGCGTGTCCCCTCAACTCACCGCAGATGTTGGTTTCCTGAACTGCAGCGCTGACGACAAGCTGGATGCCCCCCCCTTCCTTATCCTGGAGGACACGGCTTCCACTAAAGGCTTTTTAAATGTTGAGCCGCTGCGTGACACAAACAAACATGCCAACAGAGCTTTGACAAATTACACATACACACACACACATCGACAGGGTTCATTAGTGCCCTTTTGCTGGAAGAGTGTGAAATGTGAGCTGGCTTCAGGCAGCTCCGGTTAGAACATTGTGCCGATGCAAAGATGATCACATCAAAAGGCAGAACAGATGGACGTTGGTCCAGAAAGGCCATTGACAAACAGCATCGTTCCCTCCTTAAATCTTTAAATCCTTCGTTTCATGACAAAACCACTAAATCCTGCCTGATAGCGACACATCTGAAACCTCAGAGACAAAACCGTCAAAGGAGTCCTAAGAGTTCCCTCCCATGTCTGTCCAGGGCACTGAACCCAGGACCAGGTTTCCAGTGTGAGCGCGAGCATGGCTGCGCCACTTGTCTCTCCACGGTGAAGGTTACTGTTGCTGCCTGGCTGTGGTCCAGTCCCGGCTGCCCTGCAGGAGCCTTCAGCAGCACAGGAACGCTATTAGGTTTGAAAGCGCCGCACCTCATTTTTTCCTTGGCACGCCGGGGAAGAATGAGCTCTCGGAAGCCCTCCCGCGTGGACGCGTGAGGTTGTTTGCTCGCGAAGAAGGAAATTATCTATCCTGCACTTAGCGCCGATTGTCCGGAGCGGCCCTGGAAGCAGGCGAACGCTTTGTTGTGTTGGTTTTGTTTTGTTTCTTTTCTTTCTCTCTCTGCGCTGTGCCACTGCTGCGCTCATCTCCCCTGATCACAAACACAAAGAAGACGACGCGTTTGAGAATTTGATCACAGTGAGACAACTTTCACCCACCGCCTGAGTAAAGGCCACGTCGCGCTGTGATAATCGCTCTCATTTGTGTCACATGCGGCCGTAAGTGAAAATACCGGCACGTATCTCGCAACATGTCATCAAGCCTGAAATGGAAGTAGACGGCGTCGAAGGCAAAAACACAAGTTTACACAATGACTGAGGTGACTTGAGAGGGAAATAATGGATTTTTCCACTCGTTAACGACAACCTGACATCACGAGAGGAACTCCTTTTCTCGCCAAAACACCGAGTTACGAGTTACATAACTAATTCATGCATGAGAAAAGAATAAAGCAGTCGCTTAAGTGTATAATTTGTGCAATCTGATGACGTGAGTGATACACTCAGCAATTAGACACCAACACGAAACATGCAAATGAGGCCACCGCGCCTCCCTCTGTGTGACACACAGTCGGCCTCGCCAGGGAAAGAAAGGGAGGGGGGGGTGGAGGCTGCTATCTGATCTCCGCTGACTTACGAGGGAGGTCCGAGCCCACCTGTCAGGCATGAAAAAGATGCTCTCCCCTTTGTTCGCACCTTAGTTAACCATCTCTTTCCAAAGGTGTCCACCTTTCTATTACAGAGGTTTATTAGTGTGGTTGTTTACTAGCTGTTCCTCCCCATTCCCTACAACATTTGCTGTTTTCTTTTTCTTGCTGTTGTTTGTTAGAACAGAATCCTGAACTCTGGCTGGCGTGGCACCTTGCAGAGGAGTGGAGACCACGACAACGCTGCCAGCCACAGAGAGCTCGCAGGTGCGGTTTAAAAGGTGCAGAAACACACGACAAGACTGCAGCGAGTCGCCTCGCTGGCTTACACTGAACACAAATTGCACTATGTCAATCCCCCCCCCCCATGTGAAGCCCCTGCCTCGTTACTGCCCGCGAGCTTACACGCCACGGGCTCAGCGAGATGGAGTGACAATAATGAACTCCACTGAAAGCACACGAGACAACCAAATGGCAGGTTATGTAAAATCATCTATGGCGGGGGGAGGGGGAGCACCAGCTGCCATGTGACCACTTCTCATAAAGCCCCACCACCACCTCCTTTAAACATAGCAGCAAATCTGGCAACGGACTTGAATAAAATCTTGACTGGAGTGCCCCAATTGAGGATGTGGCCCTACTGCGTGGAAGAGATCACTATCAACTGGGCCATGCGAGCCTTCAGAATGCGCTGTTTGTGTAATGTTGTGCAACGCTGTTCCGCAGCAGATGACCTTGTGGGAGCAAGTACAAGTCGTAAAAAAAACTGCAGCCCCTCAGTCATTAGGACGAGGAAACAGTAGACAAGGCCAGCGTGGCATCGTTCCGTCACTGTGGAATGAAACACTTTCTCGAACGGTCGAGCCCGATTTGAGGTTCGCGGTGACGTGTGCATGAAAAGTTTCCCACAGTGTCAAGAATGAACTCGGCGAGACGATCACTCAAGCGAAGCCATGACAACCTGAAAAGGCTGAGACGCTGACAGTCGTCTGCCTACTCCACCAATGCAAACGCAGGCTGTCTTTTGGGGTGAGTTCATTTTTAAATATCCAAGCAACAATTTTTCTCTCTGGCAGGAAATGACGGTGTTCCTTTTCGGTCCTTTCAGTTAACGTTTGATTAGTGTTGGCTCTTGTTTTAAAATTTTCATGAGTCTTCCAATTGATTTTCCCAATTTGTAATAGATGTCAACGGTTACATTACCCCCATCATTAGCCTAATAAGATGTGCTCATTAGGTGGAGCAGCGGTGCTGTTGGTACCACTGTTGCCAAGCAGGAAGAAGGCCAGACATGTTGGCCCAATAAATAATGAGGTATTGTTCGGCGCAGATGTGGCAGCAATTGGACCAGAGTTAATTTATGCCCTTTTTCAAACTACTCTAACACTGGGAGAAAGACCAAAAAACAGGGAGTGACGGGAACAACGGAGGTGTACCTTCAGCCATCGGGCTGATTGCTTCCTTCGAATGGCCCGATTACACCTCATAACCCAGTAAACCTGATGTCTTCAAAGCAGACCAATAAAAAGCAGGACTCCCAAAGGTTCCCTGAAGAAAAACAACATGCAAAGACACAACCATAAAACAGACAGAGCTCTTTTGCAAATATGTTTGAGCAATAAAAGAAAAGAGATAATTCAAAACAACAAATTACATCCGTCTTTTCAAGCACACAAATTTATGATCCGTCCTCTTACGAGCAGCCGACGGTTCTGCTTGGATTGGACTCGCCTTGTTTGTGGACGTTTGGCCGTAAATCTCGGTGTCCCCGCAGATCTCCTTCGTCCCCGTTTTCCCGGACGGTCACTTTCAGCCTCAGTTTGTCGCCGAAATAAGAAACGCTGCCACTTTCAGAGTCGCCCGAATGATCCATGGAGGTGGGAAGATGACAGAGGTCGAGGGGTGCGAGCGGACCGCCGGAGTCACAGAAGCTGCGCGGGTCGAATGACCTCCCCCATCCCCACCCCCACCCCACAGGTGTACAGCAGAGTCCATTCAAATGGTCATCATAAACAAGCCAGCCTGTTCCTGGCGACTCAAAAGGCTGCAGGTGCAGGTGTTGCAGTGCATTCAAGTGGCAGCTCACAGTTCACCCCATGTGCAGAACAATAATGTCACCGTTGCCTCACAAGCCTACACAGAGACGCCTTTAAGGTGACTGTCATTTATGTTCCTCACAAACCAATATGGTTGAGAAGTCGTTTTGTTGACAGCAAATTAGGTAGGTGGGGTTAATTTTGTCTGGCAACTCTTGTTTCTGCCTCTACTCTGGCTTCAGCAAAGTTGCTTTGTTGAGTGACATCGAAATAGCTTTTTGGGGTTCCAAAAATTCGAGGTTAAAGGTGTGGGAGTGTTTGTATTTCCTTGGAGATCTGAATTGTACCATCAACAGGAAGCAGAAGTTCAGTTTGCTTGTCTGATGAATACCTCAGCCTACAGTTATCACAGTCGCAATCTTATCACCCTAACATTAGGTAAATGAGATAATTACCCATGTTCAGTGCCGACTAAAGGCAAGCTGCTCCCAGGAGACAAACTACACGTCTACCGTAATGCACGGTGGGCCAGATGTTTACGTGGCTTGTTGGTTGCTGGACCCCCTCAGGGACTGGTCTGCCTGCAGCCACTGAGTCAGCGAGGAACTCCACAGCATGCAAGAGTCTAGAAATGATGGCAGGAGGAGACCTCCAACCAGTGGTGGACGTTGCAGCAGGATGACGCTCCTCCGACTGCAAACTGGTTGGGAGAGAAGAAAGATATGAAGGGAGGAGAAGACGATGCAACCAGACTGACGACTGGTGGAAAAACCTGCCCTGGAATATGTGAAAGACTCAGTGATCCACTTACCGAAACATTTATCATGTTGTCTTCAGAAAATAGTCAATAACCATGTGAACGCGAACTATGTTGTCGAGCTGGAGGTTTGAATAGCACGTGACAGCAGGTGCGGCGTCGGCGTGCGCCGACATTAGTCGAGCCGATCAGCACTCGCCGTCCTGCAGCTCCTAAAAGTCTGACCTTTAATCACAGTGATGTCTCTGACAGCCAAATGCAAGACTATATCATTATCTCTAATGGCAGCCGTGTCGCTGAGAGCTGCCTCACTAACCACAGCCCGTGGGAACGGCTTTCTCCTCAGTGTCAACTTCGTTCAATTCAGCGGCGGAGCGCAGCTCACAGAGACAATCAGCCACTCTTCTCCCACATTGTTCCATTCTCACTCTTGTACTAAAAATTGAAGAGCTGTCATTATGGGATGTGATGTTCGGTGCGCACGACTTGTGTGACTTATTTTGTCGCTTTTTTGCCACGGAAAAGTCAACATGCCGGCACGCTCGCAGCCTGAATCTGGTCTCACACCGCATTTGTTTGTTGTAATTACTCTTCCTCTTCTTTTGGTGACACCTCACAATATCACCACTTGTCTTGTTTACAGAACCTGGGCTCCACGCCGCACTTTAAGGAGATACTGCCGGCCCCCGGTGCCCGCTGCTTCCCGGTGATTAGTTCAGGTACTGTAACCCTGCGGGCTGATACTCTGCCTGAAGGGCTTGTCAGGGCAGGCTTTTGTTATGGTGCTGTTCATTAGCCTGATTGTTTTGCGGACAAGTGGAAAATAATACTTAGTTTCCCCCGCCGTGTGAGTTCTGTTTTTATACATGCCGTGTTAAATGCTTTGTTTACCAAAAAAAAGGTCAAACATGCTCATCAAACAAGAATAGAACATTCAAATTTAACTGGAAATCACATGTGTTTCCAGTGCAGAAAGGGAAAGTAATAATTTCCCTTCCAGTGCTGAGTGCACGTGGACTCCACCATTCGCAGCATTTGTGTACAGCAGCCAAACGGGGAGGGTCTTGGACCTCCTGGTGGGGTGCCAGAGACCCCGTTCACTGCTGGTGCTTGTGCCTGCTCTGACATTGAGAATTGTGCATGCACACGTTCAAGACAGCAATTGTTGAGCATTTCCTGGACTCCAGAGCAGACGTCACAAACTTGCCCGATGCTTTTATTTTGAAGGCTTCTCCTTGCGTATGTTGGGGACATTCAGTGTTAAAATCAAAGAACGGATGAAAAAGTTTCGAAGCCACAGAGTGATAAACAAAGTGCCTTCAAAACAATGTGCACAGGCTTTTTACCACGAGAATCTTCAGAGGAAATGCAACCCGATGTGCTCAAATGAACTCGGGACATGTAAGCAACAGCACACTTGTTTAATCAGGGCTGTTGTTTTTTGTGTGTCGTGAGATGACAACTTTCAAACTCTCCGGCTGCGATGCACATGAAGTGCCAGGTCTCAGTTCAGCGTTCTCATTTCACTGGGACAGTTGTAGAAAGAGCTTGATACGAGGAAACAACTGTTCTAATTGTCCTTTGTGAGCAGCCTCTCTTTCGGATGGATGCGTCTGATGGGTTTTGTCATTTTAGCTGCCTGGGAAGATTTTGCCTCACAATCTCCGATGATTTCTCAAGCATACAAGAGCAGACTGACTGGTCTAAACATTACGACCATTCATCTGCCTTTCAGTCCCGACGCTGCACTCCGCTGCTGCTGCTGCTGCTGCTGCTGCTCCTGGGATCAGCAAAGTCCCCGTGGCTTCAGACTGTGTGGTGACTGAGAAACGGGGATTTGGAAATAATTATGTTCAAAACTCCAAGAAAAGTTTACTTGAAGCAAAGTTTACTGGAATCTTTTGGGGGTTTTTTTGCTTTCAATGAGATTGCCGACTCTGCACACACGCAAAACAGCCCCTCAATGCCACCACTAAAGCTGGCTATATACTCCCATGCAGGGGCCCTGCAGTAGGAGGCAGGTGTAGAAAAAGGAGGTGCTGTGACTTCGCTCTCAAAAAGCGGGAGGGCCTCTCGGTAGAGTCAAGAGGTTGGACGCGGCAATGGCACACAGTCAACACATGCAACCCACACAAAATAAATAATATCACAGTGGAAATCCATCAGTGGAAAAAAAACAGATCCTAGATCAGTCTTCAGGTTCTGATAGGATTTAATGAGAACGGCTCCTTCTAACACAAATATTCCTGTCGCAGCTTCAGCAGAAGTGCATCTGCAAAAGCCCTTTTCTGCCTTTTTAGGAAGCACTCTGGGGACAGTGAGCAAAAGCAAGTGTTATGATGGCGTCACAGAGTTAGGATCGAGGCTGTGCAGTTCCTGCAGCCCCCCTGTCCCCGTCCCTGTCCCCGTCCAATCCTCTCCCCAGGCAGACTGTTCAGAGGTCCTGTGGATTTGTGGTCGCCGTGCATCCGCCACCTGACTCATTGTGTCTCAGGGATTTTTTTCGTGAATGGTCTGGGAGCTTGTGAGTTACAGTGTCAACTCCAAATATCTGAGGACACTGTCTGAAAAAATGGACCCAAAACACCATATTTTGTTGGAAATTAAAAACAACAAATCATTTTGAATTTTCCAGCGTAGCAGGCAGAATCATACAGCTCCAGTTTTATGTTGGATTTTAAGTGCAAGAGTTTGGTTTTTTGTCAAGGAGTAGCAGGTTTTGGTGAAAGGTGTGACCAGCAGGCACACAAGATCAGCATCACTTTCGCAACATTTTAGCCTCGTCTGTGCCAATCTTTTCAAATGAAAACTTCGAGTGCGTCTAAATCAAGAAATCGCATGTTTTATTTACACTTTCCACATCAATCCAAGCTTGTTGTCTTTAAGGGGGTGGCTGACATTTTCCAAACAAAATAAAAATACTGAGTTGAGCATGGAGCTGTAGCTGAATATTAAAGCGGAGAGAAAAAGCTGCCTGCAGCTTCTCGGTGTCTCAGGGAGCTTCATTTTGAATTCCCCCCATAATGTTCAGCTTGGGTTATGCCATCGATTAGCAAGTTAGAACTGACCATGTTGGCATGTTTCTGGAGCTGTTAGCGCCTTTGACAGTTGCGGTACATTAGATTAGCTGTGGAGTGGAAAGCTAAGATGCCCCGCAGTCAGTGTGTGGGGAGCCTCACGCAGGAAACTCGGCAGCTGCACTTTGTCCTTGGGATCCGACGCCATCTGATCGGCGAGAAAACAGTGGCGGAGGGAACGCTCGGCAATGGCCGTGAGAGGAAATAAAATCAAGCCCATTGTACGTAATAAGACAACGGGCCGGCCCTGAACGTGGATATGCACAGCTACTCCAGTGGCTGCTCCGAATAGCTGCAGGATTAGACTGCAATAAGATGAAATGCATTAACATATAACTCAGAAATAAAGCTTTCCACTTTCCCTCCAGCAGGAGCGAGACGTTGCTCTTTTTTCGAGTCACTGTTTTGACTTCCGCAGCTCAGTTTCTTTTCTCTTCTCCCGCAGATTATAATGTGGCTCACTGAGCCCTGCACACATTTCACTTTTGATGGTGCCAACCTCTTCACTTTGGGCTTTATTGTCTGTGCGCCCAAAGTCAGCCCACATCAAATCTCCTGAGATGATACCCTGACATACTTACCCGTTCAGCTCCTCCTTTCTCGAAGACTGCCCCCCCCACCCTACCCCCACCCTTCAACACACACTAACGTACACACCTCCCCCAACTTCCTCCTCCTCCTCCTCCTCCTCCTTTTTCACCACCTCTCCCTCCTTCTCCTTGCTACCTCCCCCAGGAGATGCATGGATGAGCAAGCTTATTCTCCTCGTGGGGTGTTCCCCATGCATGACTGATGTTTAGATTAATATCCTTGACTGATTCCTGCTCTGCGGTGAGGAGGGGAGCAGGCCTATCAGAGCCCAGCCGCCCCCTCAGGAGGCCATTGATTTTCGCACTATTCTGACAAACATAAACCCGGACCCACAAAATACTTTATTTGTTGTCCATGTAGATCCCATCACCTCGGGCCCAGCAGTCCACATTGTTTTTCTCCCTTGTTTTCCCCCCAAAAGCAGCTTTTATTGGGTCCTTCATGTGCCCGTGAAGCCGAGGCTGCTGACAGGTGTTTATGTCAAAGCTGATCCACATGGAAATTAGCTATTTAAATCTATGCGTTACATGAATGATGGAAATGCACATGCATGCAAATGTGACAGCTTCATATTTAATATTCTGTTTTGTAACTTGGAGCCCGCTCTTAAACAGGAGTTAGCTTTCGACTTTGACATCCCGCTCATTTATTTGCAAATGAGTTGCTCGGCAATTTTTCCGGAATTGTGTGGAGCTCACTCAGCCTGACCAAACCACCTTCACCAAACAGTGGAAATGAATAGAAGTTAATGTCATGTATCTAAAAAATAAACATGTTTTTTTCTTCTTTATCTAATTTTTTTATTAACCACTAAAACCAGAGTAAAATTTGTCTTGTAAATCGCAAAAAAAAAAAAAAAAAAAATCATGAATAAAAAATCTAATCAAAGCAAGTCATTATGAAAATAAAAAAAAAAAATGGGAGGATTTGTGCTGACTGACAGTAAAGACCTTTTTTGTTGTTGTTCAATGCGGTTTCAAATGTGGTTTGGCACCAGCACAGCGATGCTTCGGCCTCTTCTGCTGACGATACTTTGAAAATAAGAAGCTGCAAAACAGTGCTTGTTGAGCCACTGCAGCAAGACCATAAAAGAAATCGCTTTGTATACAATAAGGTTGGAAATTGAAGCGAAGTGGAGCGCTCTTTTTTTGTTCAAATATTCGCTTCATAGACTCGTGTTGAATGAGGTGCTGAAAGCCGCACATATTGAGGGGAAAATGGTCACATCGCCCCCTGGTGACACAAACTGCACTGCGCAAGAGGGTGAAGAAAATCTTGCTGCAGTGGAAAACGAACGATAACATTTCTCATAGTGCAATATATGTTTGGTGGTGAATTTTTGTTTTTTGATGTTTTTTTGCATGCCAGCTCTGGTCACAAGCTCCCATTAGGGGGGACAAGAGACGTCCTGGACATTGCAAACAGCACTGACAAGTGGGACACAGTATAGGCTGCCGCTCCTCTTTGTGTCCGTGTCTGACAAAATCTATTCTCTGTTTGAACATGGGCTTGATTCAGTTGTGGCGACGCTTGGCTCACAGTTTTCTCATCGTGTGGGGAGCTGGAGAGTCAAGCCGGCTTCCTGGGTTGACTCAGAGCTTAACACTGACGTGCAGGCCCAAGCAAGATGAGAGACGTTTTTCACACAGACGGCTTCGCCGTCAACGACCAGGCGATCCTGACAAGACACCGCCACACATGCAAGACTGAAGGACTGGCTTTGAGACGCGGCGTGTGGACGCGGTGAATGTGACAACGTGGGCTTTCCTGTCTTCCATGTGTAGTGATGAATAGCTTCATCTTTATCAAACATTACATCCTCACAAGCAGGGGGAAAAAAGTGGATTGAAACTCTGGCTGACGTTTTCCTGTCTCGCCTATATCTCAGTCCAGCTGTTCTTTCTCACCTCTCTCGGTTATCGTGTAATTGGCCTCTTTCAACGGGGCCTTCGGGGTCTGGATTTCACTAAGTTGCTCCTATCTGCCAGGATCCCACCCACCCACCCCCCCTTGCTTGGCTAGCCGAACATCCCGTCCAGCCAGGAGGGCAGCTCGCTCTCTCTCCCTCAGGATCACATGTGAGGAGGCCAGTTGATCTTTAGCCCCACGTCTTCTTCCCGCCTCCTCCCGAAGCAAAGCCGTATGGCTCGCAAACTGACTCAGAGCATTTTTTTTCCCCTCATGGGATCGAGATAACATACCGAATTGCCCTTTTAAGAGGGGGAGGGGGGGTGGAAATGGAGCCTGGTTTATTTTTTCTTGGGCATCAAGTGATGAGAAAGTCTGCTGAGATGCCTTATCAAATGTCAGCGGGCTCCTCGCCACCTGAATGGAGGCAGGGATTCAGCACAGGAACCTGTTTGCAGCCTGAGGTGCTCGTTACACACACAACATCAGTCACTTGTCCCGATTCGGTGCGATTGTTGTCGATTTTGTTGTCGATTGTGCTGGTTTATTCGACATCCTTATGTTTCTCTCCTCTCTGTCAGCATCAGATGATGTTTGATGGACACAATCACAGGACTCAGATTTGTGCTCATTTGTTTGCCCATCTGTGTGAGTGATACAGATCAGCGATAACAAGACTCACGTGGGCACCGGGACACAACTCACGATCATTTCAGAGCCTCTGCCGGAATCACAGCGCTGTGGTGTTTTCACTGCACAGTGCATTAGGTGGAAGGAGGACTCTCCTCACAGAGAGTGACTGCACTGAAGTCTTCAGCAGGTATTTTGGACTGTATTCCCACTTTTGCAGGTTATTAGTGCCCTCCCATTTTCCCTCTCAGGAGGCCTCGCGTGCACTTATCAGTGAATTATGTAATTATAGAATCATCATTTGCCATTAAACTGCAATAACTTTGCAAGGCTGTAAACTGATTACACTCTGGGGTGCAGTTTTTTTTTTCACTTCAGCACTGCTACGAACCATAATGCTGAGCTCTTCCTTCGTTTTGTCCACTAAAACCTATTTGGCCTCGATGGCAGCCTTTCAGTGTGGGGATGATTTGCACTTGGGAGCCTGGAACTGCTCTCAAACAGGCCCGATGCCACGCTGAGAGCCATGCACACCCTACACTAATGGCTGTTTGTCAGTTTCAGTCCCTCCGTTTCCCTTTTTGCTGGGAAAAAACCTAAAGCAGGTCCTTGATGGCATACCGAAGCCGTTTGACTTCCCTTCTCACCTCCCTGCACTGTGGTCGTCCGGCGCCTGGGTGAAAAATCTTTATGATAGCAGAGCCGTGCTCCAAATCAATCAGTGTGGAGAGCACAAACATCAGTGCCCCGTCCTACAGAGCGAGCCCAATGCCAAATGTGGATGAGGGAAACTGGCCTACAAATGACGTTCTCAGTAGACTTTGATATTGGCAAGTGTGTATTTTGTACCTCACTTCAATCAGATTCTGCTGCCTTTTATTTGTGCATAATGGAAAATATTTCAAAGGACATATTTGGTTTCCATTAGCATTCATAATGTTGTCCTTGATCATGTTTTTATTTTTTTGGTCCATTATGAGGATACACGCGTTTATATTTGGACCAAAAGGCGGCTGATTAGCACTGAACAACTGGTTAGTTTTATTTTATTGCGAGAAATGGAAATTACTGCTTTCTTTCTCTTTAAAATTCAATCATGTGTCATTGTCAATACATATCACAGATTACATCAAGTCTTTTTATGGTAGAAATAGCAGTCATATTCAGCCTTTTCTCCTCTATAAAAACGCACGTGACTCTTATCACGAGTTGACCATGAGGAGTTGATCAAACACAGATGTGATAAACAGATTTTTTTGTGTTTGGGAATATATTCATTGTAGTGAAATGTTTCCTGATCTTTTCCCACTCGCGGCTGCGCGACACAGCAGGCCAAGTGAAGCCATGCGAAGAGGTCCAGTTTTACCATGCGGCACTGTGAACCCTATCTACAAAACAGACACGTCATTGCAATCACAGCAAGGTAGACTGAGAGCTACCAGTATGGTAATAGACAAAATTTCATCTAGGGGTGGCCTATTCCGTTAACCCCCCCCCCCTCCCCCCGTGTGTTCACTCAGTGTGCCAGTCCTGAAGAAGACCCTCAAGAGGTTGAAATATCAACAGGCACACAAACATACTTTGGGGGATTATTTTATTTTGTTAAAAACATTTTTTCCCTTTTCATTAAAAAACGTCTTTTCCACATTGTGAGTGAATATATCCTGGACTTCTTTGTTGAGGTTGTTAGTTGTCACTGTTTATGTCGAAATGGGATGTTTCCAATGGTTTCCTTTATTTCTTTGATGAGTCTACAAACATACCAAACATGAAACAATAAAAGTCTTTACAATAAAAATGGCTTTAAAAAAATTACTACATAGACAACCCAAAATAAGTTTAACAATCTAATTTACATTTAACCATTGTACAAAGGGAAGGAAATTAGGTTTACATAGCAAACAAAAAAAACTTGCAGCTGTTATGTTTAGCAGTTTATTTTCTAATAAAGTCTGACACATGGAAATATATAAATGATTATTCATCTGAAGTTGAGCCACAACATGAGTGACTAAACTAGGAAGATGCGGGGAAGAGGTGATGAAGGATGCTGCAATCGTCGTCACTGGAGGCATCAGTCGTCTTTCTTTACCAGCACTCTGGGGTTGTGGTCCTTAAACAGCAGATGACAAGGACACCATTTATTTTAAGCAATTACTATTCTTCACATCAAAGATAATAATCACAGGGATGACAAAGAAAAGCAGTTTACACAATGGCCAGCATTCATTTTAACTGGCAACACTCATCTGTTTGCAGATTTGGTCTGTTCCAAGATGACTGAACTTTGCAGTACTTCTTACCTCTGATGTGGCGAGACAGAAAGCTGGACTCAACGCTGCTACTGACTCCTGCTCTGATTCAGCAAGTGGATCAATCTGCACCATAACAAAGACACAGATAATTGAGCTCCTAAACGTGAAAAAAATGAGGTGAACCCCTTAGCACAAGAAATGTCCTTTCTCGCATCAGTGGACACGAACACTTCACTTTCTTGTCATCATCAGCTGTCAGAATGGAATGAACATCTGTGGCCTCATTCAGGCACAAAGAAGCTGACACAGAATGCTTCATTTATCTGAATGGGCACCTCTGCATCCGTCGTCTTTTGGAAGTGGTTGAGGAGATCGATGGCACTTGTGAGGTTGCTTCTGATGGAGCTCATGGACTCTTTTTGGGCAGCCTCGATCTTGTTGACCTGAGAGCACAGGGCTGAGTGTTTCGCTCTGAGAGCCTTTATCTTCTCCAGCATGACCACTGGGTTCTCCTACAGGGACAGTGTTGGTCATGAGCCAAGAGGTAACTCAAAGGACAAAGATAAGAGCAGGCCTGTTAGTTTGAGAAGTCACCTCAGCGTATCCGTTTTCTGAAACGTTGTTGATGAAATCCAGCTTGAGACGCTTCTCGATGTACTCCAGGTCTGCCTCCGACTTCAGAAACTGTAAAGACACTCAAGGTTAACGTCAGCACATTGGGGAGAGGATGGAATTTGTCTGCAACCAGCAGAGGCTGACAAAACAGGTCATTTCTTTTAGAGGATCTTGGAAAGAAAGACGCAGCAGAAATATTTACAACAGAAAAGGGAGCATAAAAGAGTCCACAACCTACATGATTTCAGGCATTTCACTTGTCCGGTTTACCGTCCCAGCTCTAACGCCTGTCTTTGTCTGTCGTTGACCACTGATCACGATGATTACAGCTGGTAGTACACCAATTGGGATGGCATATATAGTTTATAACTATTGCTTTTGTACTACTTGTTACTGACACAGGAACGTCTCAAGTGCACCTGGCCCACAGTTCTGGCTAAGTTCAGGTGAGGAGTAAAAGGGTGCATTCACAACGGTATCTGAATACCTGGATACGTGAACTCGGAAAAAAACGTACATGCTTTGCAACTTGCAGCAAGGATAGATGAAGTCATTATGTATGTTGACGCCATGCGGCCCACATTAAACGATACTTATAAACTTTCACTGCGTCTGAGTCCCGACAAGCCAGGGAATAGAACACCAGTTCACCTGGCTCACCATAGAAACCTGAACACCGGCGGAGGTTCGTGCTCCGCGCCTTTCAGTGGTTTCCTATTGACCAGGTGCTGACTGTCGCTGAACGAATGTTACGAAGACAAAGTATGGAAACAACTTTGAGGCCGTGCTCACCATTGCCTCGAGTTTCTCCACTGTAGTCTCCATGTAAAGGGTTTGTTTTGCTCTTGTATCAACCGTCTTCTTTTTCTTCTTCGTCTTATTTTTCTTCTTCTACTGTTTTCTGGCCGCTCAGATGCATCGAGGCCTTTGACTGCCCCCCACAGGCAGGAGCTTGGTTGTTCAATTCAATTGCACAGTGGACCAAAACTCAAAGCAGACTTTATGCCGCTGGCTGAACAGAATAAACATTTATTGAAAAACTAAATTAAGTTTTTAAATACCGATATCCATCGAAAAACACAAATATCGTATCATTACAAAATAAACCCCAACTTAAAACATGTTGTTCTTCATTCGATTTTGTTTTTTCGAGATTATAAAAATTCAAAATATGAACGCAACTGTATGCTTCATTTACCTGGATGTGCATGGTAGAAATTAGCAGGACCAGAGCTGGTTATCAATTCAAAAATGTAACCACAGGTTTTGGTTTTTTTAGCATATTTACATAAAGAGTGAGGTCTTCACTTGTCAGTATTGATGGCTTAGGCATGAAAACAGCCGTGTGAAAGGTAGGACAAGACGCAGACATACACACAAGCACAGCCCCACGTGCACTGTCATTTATAAAGCAACTCTGACATGAAAGTGAGTGTGCACAAGGTTTTATGGATCTGATTTTATTTTGTGATCGCCATCTCCAACTAAAATGTCTGGCTTGTTAACCTTTCTGGAGATTCTGAGCAGTGATGTTGGTGACTTTTTGCCATTTTTACAACCAGAGCTTATTTGGGTTTTTTTAAAAACTAGAATCAAAAATGAAAAAAACCCTCAAAATTAGACAACTGGGAAAAACCCAAATGTTTCTTTGAACCTTGAGAAGTGCTGCTGAATCCCTGCTTCCCTTTGCATCCATTTTGAAACAACAGGAAAGGAAAACGTCAAACAATAACAGCATTAAACCACATTCAAACAACTTTGTTCATTAAATTCAAGAGGCGACGGCGACAGTTTAACGGATGGATGTCATTTCTCGTTGCTGCCTCCATTTTCCATGATCTTGCGCTTCTTCATCTCCACTGGGCCTTTGAAGACATTGGCTCGATAGTAAAGCAGCTCTTGGATGCTCTCCCTGATGTCATCTAAGGCTCTGCAGAGGAAGACACGAGCTGTAGTTCAATTTCCTGGACTGTGCACTCATGTTGGCAGAGACACACATTGCATGCAGGAAGTGTTGCGTTGCTTGTGTTTTGAGTTTTTATAGGTTGGTCTGCATCATGAACAATTTCCATTCACAAAATAATAACTGAGCAATCAAATGTGGGGGAGCAATGACAAGGGAGTGAAGGAATTTCCATGGTTTGTTCTCGCATCGCTTACCTGTGGCTTGCTTTCTTTTGAGGCATCACTTTGTATTCTTCTGGAAACCAACGTCTGCAATTGTTTATAGGGGAAAAGCACACCTAAATTAGATTAATTTACTTTTAGTTGCAGTTCATTTACTATGACTGTCAGAGTGTCACGGGGACTTTTCCCCGTTCATTTCATGTCAGTGCTCGTATGTCCCACAATGCTTCAAAACATCAGCGAGCCATGAACGCGCCCGAACCCTCCGCATTCGTTGTGGAGAGGGTGCAATGTGGGAAAAATGGCAACTGAATCAATGTCCAACTTGCAATCACTCCCGCGTCATGCCATTCAAACACTTTAACATCCCAAAATAGGTTAAAACTTTAGGTGGAAACAACTGTATGAGTGAGTTTGAACCCCCCCCCCCCTTTTGATGTCTTACAAAGTGATTTACAATCAAACTACAAAAAAGAGAAAAGGGAAAGTTTCCGGAAATGTTGGCGCCTGAGTGAGAGGACAATAAAAAGTATCCAAGTTGTGCTGCACATACATTTGTAATAAAACTCATGCAATTATAGTCATCTAACAGCAAATGTCAATGCCATGAATGTAAGCACAAATTTCCTGGAGCAAACAAACCAGCAGGAACCAAAGTCACACAAACACACTGGCCTGCTCAGCTCCTTGATGGTGCTGACGTCGATGATCCTGTAGTGGAGGTGGAACATGAACTGTGGCATGTATTTGTCCAGGAACCGCTTATCTGCATGAACGGAGTTACCTGGTAGGAAAGGAATCATAAAAAAAAAGAGTTCAGTCAGAGTGGAGGAACAAAGTTGGACATTAAGAAAAAACAACAACAAACTAGACACTGCTCCTTATTGTTTGGCTCTGTTAACTCACCAGCCAGGGGACACTGTCCAGGTGGGGTGTGCTGTCGGACGAAGGACAGGAACTCGTACTCTGCTTGTTCCAGGCTGATTTTACTCTCCCGCACGGCCTGAGTGAGTCCCGACTGGAACGCAACGACACCCACAGTCACCATGAGCTCAGTAACACAACATACTGATGCTGAAAAGGAAAGGCCCTTGAAATGGGTGTTTCAACGAGTCAACGACCCCAAACGGAGCAATAAGCGAGCAGTATTTTAGGTTCAGACAATGGATATATAACGAAATCATAGTGATTCACAACAATACGGAATCTGAATGTTTTTTTTAGATTATTGAGTAAATATTGGAGTTTGTCCTGAAAAATGTAGACACTGCTATTTTTTTGGACAGTACAGTATCTTTTTTTTTCTTCAATTTCTGTTTCGAACTCAGTTCATGCTTCACAAACTAATTGAAAGATAGAGATTGAAACCTTTCTAAATGTTTCATAACAGACTGGAAAGACAAGTCAAACTGT
Organism: Malacoctenus gilli; assembly: GCA_032164315.1. Lineage (NCBI taxonomy): Eukaryota > Metazoa > Chordata > Actinopteri > Blenniiformes > Labrisomidae > Malacoctenus > Malacoctenus gilli. The sequence goes on along the minus strand of JASSRZ010000006.1, from coordinate 4,524,851 downwards.
TACTATTGGCTGAAGGTCTCACTTCCTGGCTTACCTTTCCGTGATGCTCCTTGCACCAATCTGACATCCCATCCAATAGCTTGTCTGGCTGTTTGATGATCAGGTTGGGCCCCTGTTGACCAGCGACACATAGGTGTATTTCAAAGGACAGTCAGTGGCAAAGGGGCAAAGTGGTGGACGGACTCCTGCTACCTCAGCCACAATGTTCAGGTCAGAGTCTGTGATGATGCACGCCATTTCTATGATTTGATCCGTCTCCACGTTGAGACCGGTCATCTGAAGAAGCCAAAAACAAGCAAAGATGAACAGCTGGGACTTTTTATGGACAGTTCTGTTCCTGTGAGTCGTGACAACTCCGGTTTCATTCAACACGATTGAGAACAACTTTGTTGATCGCGTTTTATCAACACATGAGAACACTAACACTTGAACATCCCAATTTGCACTTCCTGCTCCGTCATCTTCTACTGTATGGTGTCTGTTGTGAGTAGGGTATTGCGCTAACAACTGACAACAATTCAGTGCGCTTGCTGGCGCACCCGGCACGTGAGCTCCGCGACTTGCCTCCAGGTCCACCCAGACCATTCGGTGGGACATTTCGGTGGACATGATGCTGAATCTTCTGGACACCCAACCAAACCTCGGAGTGACAGCAGGCTCTGTTCCCGCTGAGGCAGCCTGAGTGAGCACGCGGCCGTTTCGCTGCACTGCTCCGCAGCAGACTGACCTAACGACGTTACGGTCAAAGAGCTTGCTCCTGCTAAGACAAAGTGAGGTAGAAATGACTCGCAAACACACCGACATGCTGGGCCGGCTGTCGATCTGAACTGTCGTAAAATCATCGGCAGTGGGGTTTTTTTTCCTCCGACTAACCACGTGGGGTCGCCACAAACTCCAACGATGCGCTTTCGGCGGTGCTGGCCGGACCGCGGTGCGGCAAGTCTGTCGTTGGTCACGTCCTCCAATGGGCCCCGAAAGACTTTACAACGCAGGGCAAGAAACATCAATCACTCAGCGTATAGATCGTTCGCAGCCACACAAACTGTCAGTTGAAGATTTTTAATTGCTCTTTTTCGAAACGTTGGATTTTTATCCTTCAGTTATTTTTTTAAGCCGAGTTCTGGCTTTAATATCCTCCGCATCGTGGACGCGCATCACAGCCACAGGACCGAGCCTTCCTGCCTATTCATGTGCATACGATCAGTAGTGGCTGCAGGTCGCAGTAATAAATAGTTGATGCCGTGATTTATTACTTTCATATAAAACAATTCACTGAGTATTGGCAGATGTTCTAGAGCAGCTGTGGATAACAGAGCTCTCTGCTGGTGTGCGTTCGTGTGATCTTATGAATAAAATGATTATACGATTATAATCCACAGTGTTCCATATGTATAAAGTGGATGAACTGCTGCACAAATGAGGCCGGTTCATCTGCATCCATCAAGGTCTAAGAAGCCTCATTCAAAATCCAGCTGCCAGTGTAAAGGTGGATTTCTCTTAAGAACATCTGTGGCATATGTCCAGTTTCAGGGCACACAGTAAGTTGGTTTCATCGCACGCTATTTCTATTTTTTAGAATAATGCGCCCAATTGTTCCATATCAGCCGGTCGGCTACCTGGAACAGGCTCGTAAACGCGCAGTGGTGGCCACGGAAACTGTCAAAGAGGCCGAGCCGCAGGGAGGCGGTGTTTGCGCAATCTCAGCCCCTGGTCCTGTACGGAACATGCGCATTACGTATTTTCTCACACCCGGAAGTAGAGCGTTAGGGTTTGGTTTTTTTGGGGTTTTTTTAAACAGCGCCACTGAGCTACTTACATAGGAATGAATGGGGCTCCGCCTTCAACATCATATCCAGTGGTTATTATACATTCATGGATCGCCATGGATGCCGAATAAGGCGGCTACGTCACTAAAATGATGCATGCAGCGACAAACAAATTACAAGATTTGAACTGATACTTTATGACATTAAATCAGGTGGGATATCGTGCTCAGATGGACCACAGCATGAGACTTAAATTTTTTGTTCAGCCATTCACTGTAATGCTCAGTTTGAGTTGTCCGGGCAAAATTAAATTGAACTGAATTGAGAAAAAACTATAATTTTAGCGCTTTTGCCATATCTATCAGATATGATTTTCTTTCTGAACATCTATTTAAAAAGTATCTGTATTTCCATTCAATTTTTCCAGCATCCAAATGCAGTGAATTTGTTGCGATGAGGGATTTTTGCACGCTTTTTTCTTGGAATTTGACCATTTGTTTGTTTCCCACACTCCAGCACAGGTGGCAGTAAAGAGCCCGAGTGTCCATTGTCGCGCACCATAATAGAACGAAATAAAGGTACACTGACTGTTAGCTTCGTGGCTATTAGGTTGCGTTGTTGCGTCCGCCAGGAGTTTAATTGCTGTGTCCTGACATTGTTTTTCATGACCAATCACAATGAGCTTCTTAGTGCATGCTCTATAAGATGTTAATTACACTGTGTTACGTCTACATGTGGGTGCGCTTTCAAAAGTATTACTCAGTGCTGATCCGCAACAGTCTGTCTCGGTTAAACAGTCGTAGCTTCGGCTTCAGCTTCAGGGTCTGCTCCACCTCGGCACCAGCACCGGTCGCGGCGTCGCCTATTGGGCGCCACAAAGTGGTGCACAGAGATTCCAGCCCGCTTCCAGTCGGAGACGGCGTCTTCCTCCAGCTCGGAGACAAGGCCGTCTATGTCACGGAGCCTCAGGTGAGGGAACCGTTTCACTTCGGGTTCAGTTCAACCGTTTGACATTGAGGAGGTGTGCCGTTAGAAAAGTCTCAGGGCCCGTGATAGTTCACCTGCGGGATAATGTTGCGACAACATAGAGGGACTAAAAATCTTTGAAATGATTGAAATTCCAGGTATATGTGGCTTGCATTTAACCCCTGTTGGCAGTGTTTTGTGAATGATTGTGTCTTAAATACTTCTCGTGACTGAAGCAACTTGCAAAAGCAGTATTGTTACACTGTCCGTATTAAAGGAGCCAGCAAAGCTCGCTCAAAGTGCTAGTAGTACAAATAAGCACACCTGAAATGGTTCTGGATTTATCAGGAGGAAAAATGAGCATCGTGCGACAAAACACGTTTTCCCTCTGGATAGTTGTCATGGAGTTGTCAGAGTCGCCAAGAGGTATCAAATAGATGGTCTGATTTCCTGAAGTAATCAATCAAAATGCAGCTACTTCCTGACCTCTACCGCATTGAGATGCTGTCGCAGGACCTCAAGAGAACAATTCACACCAGACTTCCAAAGAAACTTGCTTAACTCAAACTGTTCTGTCGGGAGGAACGGTCCATATTTCCTCCTGATTGTTGTTCAGGTCTGATCTGCAAACAATAGTCAGGTTTGGGTGATGTCATTGCTCCCAAAGGAGGATCAAACAGTTATTACATCCAAAGGTTACTTTTACAACCATGTGCTGTGAATGTTTCTATGTTGTGTTCAGTAAAAAAAAGAACATTTAATTACATTTGTTTGGTATAAGTTTAAGAAGAATGTGTAGATATTTTGACAACCTACTTGACATTCCACAGTCAGGTTTTTTATTTTTCCATTTTACAAAGATTGCTTCCCTTGTGCACTAACATTAGCTGTGATTTGTAGTCATCAGAATGCCACACACACCACAAATAGGCGATTCTGATTAAAGTCAATTTAAGAAAGCTCCCAGTTGGGGATGGTGATCATAACTTGAAGCACTGTTTGCCAAACTAACAGGTGGCCATTTGTGTTCTTTCCTGTCTTTTTAAGATCTTGTTTTATTGTCATGCTGCCTTTTAGTCAATACATGACTCCAAACTTTGTGAGCCCTCAAATTCGTTAAAGTTGCTGTTGTTGATATTTGACACTGTCATATAGAACAACATAAATACCTGTATCACATAGAGATGCAGGGGGTCCAAACACCCTGTTGTTTAGTCCTGGACGGGCAATGCAAGGGCTATGAATCAGTTGGGGCCTGAATGTGTTTGGATGCTCCAACACAAAATGTCAACAAAGCCTGCCATTGTTCTTTGTTTTTGATGACTGTTTTAGTAACAATGTGAACAGTTTTTCGTCTTATTTGTTCCTGTTCTCTTCTGTGTTGTCTGTACTGTCTCCAGGCATGTGACGACCTTAGCAAATGGACAGTTCTCTCGGGTCCCTCTCTGGTTTTTAGTCCACGAATAGAGAATATTTCTTTCATCATTGAATCTGCCGGACACAGAGTGGGCCGCTCTTCTCCTCACACCTCGAAAAAAGAAGTAGGCTCATTTCCTCCTATCACAACCTTCCCTCCCCAGTCGTTCTCGCACACATTTTATAGATACCTTGATTTCAGTGATCAAACACACAGTGTCATAATGTTTATTGAGTTTACCAATAAAGTTTGAGAACAGCTGTGTTCCACTGGTCTGGTGTGTTGGGGTGACAAAGCTATTTCCATTGACCGACAAAATACATTTTCGTCTCATCTCTCACTGACAACAAGGTTGTTCATTGTTTTGTGTGTGTGTTTTGTGGCCGTGCGTGTGTGCACACATTTGACCCATTAAAAATGTTTCAGTGAATAATGGTACAATAATTACCATTCTCTATCATCACCTTTCGCATCACCTGACACAGTCATCGTGAAGTGTGTTGTTTTTTCTCAGGGCTGTCGAATGCATTTCCCACAGGGCAAAATGTGGCCCATTGCAGTGATGGGACAACATTAAAAGTGTCCAAAAAATGTAAAATAATAAAATGGAAAACGCAGAACTATCATTGTTTTTGTTTGTTTGGGGTTTTTTGGTGTTTGTGTTTTGGATTTATTCATTGTTAGTTTCCTGGTGCCTCCTCTGTGTCGGTGTCAACCTCCACTTCCTAAATCTCGTGTTGTGTTTCTCCTCATTCGTCTTCTTCACCTGATGATTGACCCGGAATGCTTCGATCTGTGTCTCATCAAGTCCCCTCTCCTCACGAGTGTCCTCGTCTGTTTAGCTTACATTTCCAGTCAATCTTGAATCGAGGAAATAGGGAGATTTTAGTCAGAATTTGTTTTTTCATAGTTGTTTTTGTTGCCTTCATGCAGTAACTATCCAGCTTGATCCATTTGCTGTGTTTATGCAAACATGTCACTGGAGATGTGTGTTTTGTGCAGGTGCTGAAGTGGTCGGACTACTGTGTCCCTCTGGCCTGTATCCCGGGCCAGCCGTTCAGAGCCGTCGCTCAGGCCAGCGTCGATAACTTCAGTCTGCTCGGGGTCGCTTTCATTGAAGATCGCCTCCAGCTGGATGATGGACTTGTACCTACAAAGATAGTCCGTATGTTCTCTTCTATTGCATACAATTTGCTGTACAGGAGATCAATCTCCAATCAATCTGAAAAAAACGAGGAATAATAAGTACAATGAAAGATACTCTGACAACCGCTACTCAGCGACTTCAGTTCTTCCTGTTTTAGAAGATACTTCCTTTGACATATGAGCGCAGTGTGACGGGTTCGCCCTGACTTTCTGTTCTTTATGATCTTCACTCAGCGGTCGTCCTCCAGGAGTCCTCCATCAAGGAGCTGC
>JASSRZ010000006.1:4486997-4507689 GCA_032164315.1 Malacoctenus gilli | reverse complement strand
AGTTTAAGGACGCAACTGCTGGTAAAGATTTGTTGAAAAACAGTGACAGGAGTGAGGGCCACCTGATTGGCTGTCCCTGTTCATACAGCTGGTCAGAGCATCCGAACTGAAGTTGAATTGGAACAAATAAAAATACTTTTTTTTAACATATTTTAGACAAAAAAAATTATAACAATAGCATATCCAAATCAACCACAAAGCTGTGCGTTGTTCTGCGTTTGAAATTTAGCCCTTTAAAATAAGCAGAACAGCTTATTGGTTCCAACAAAGTGGTTTATAAACAGTGTTGCTTGTAATTGCGATAGAGAAACATTGCTGTTCATACCTTATAGCCTCCACACGTGAGTCCTGCATTTCGTTTAGCAAGGACGCACTTCATCCTCAGGAAGAAGGAGCGCTCCATTTCATAATCTGTCCAGAAACATACCGTTCACACTCGTATACAGGCTTGACTCACAAGATTGTCCCAGAGACCCAGAACAGGCTGCTGTCTCTGGGACTCTTACATTGAAGTGTTGGACTCTTTAAGTTATGTGGGTGGCCACAATCACAGCTTATGAGCCTGCAGAGTGACGCAACCGAACCCGTCGACTGCAAAACAGCAGCTGAAATGTCAGTGTTGCAGAGCGTCGGAAGGTCTTCGGGCACCTGGAGGGGAACGGTGTTGTGGAGGCCAGTGAAGTCCCAGCACGGCGGTCATTTCGTCATGGTCGGAGGGGTGAATGTACTCGTATATACTGTTTCCTGTTAGCTCCACCTGCAGGACACACATTTCAAACACGTGCTGAGAGGTGCAGAGGTCAGCGTTACCATGCTGTAAAGTATCTTACCAAATACGTGGTGACGAGCAAATTGTGCTGCAAAGTTACTTGCTGGATCTCATACTGTGACACTGCTGGTTTGGACAGAAGGAACTGACCGGGGAACGTTCTGTTTACGGTCAGAGGTTCTCACCTGGGAGAGGCCGAGGTGGACCGACGCTGTTTCTGAGATGTACAAAATCTTCCCATCAGAAGCCACCACAAATATAAAGCCATCCAACATCTGAAAGAGCACAATACAGAATATACACATCCTTATTCAGGGATGTATTTTTTTGTCATCCATAACTACACTGCAAAAAGTACGAGTTTTACGGTGTTGTGCAGCTTATGATCAATAGAGATCATTCACGTGACATGATTTTCCAGACATGTCTTCTTTGACTACTGACTTGTAAAAGGTGGGACCCCAGTTCTTTAGCCCAGCAGTCCAGAGGATGGCGCTGTGTTGGCTGCCCACATTCAGCTCTCACTCCTGGAGGGACACACAGAAACCATTCAACGAACCAACTGACTTCCTTTCCTTAATAATAATAATAATAATAATAATAATAATAATAATAATAATAATAATAATAATAATAATAATTATCATTATCATTATTATTATTATTATTATTATTATTATTATTATTATTATTATTATTAAGTTTGGAAACTGTAATCATACTTTGTATTTTTAAATTAAGAAACAAAGAAAATCGAAATCCAAATAGGTTGAATCCAATTCCAAAGCAAATAAATTCTCTTCCGAAAATTTTCAAATTGTGCTTTCAAAATCCAATCTAAAAAATCCAAAGAAGAATAAGGAGCAATTAACACGTTTTGTACTTTCAAAAACAGTTGTTTGTTGTTGTTTTGTTTTGTTGGTGGTTTTTTTTGCTGGAGTCCTTTTCTTTCCCTCTTGTTTTAATTTATGACAGAAACTTTGTTGTGACAGCGCTCTCGACTTTAAAAAGCATTTTGTGTCGAATAAAGAGTCGAGTGTCGAGTTGTTGCGGCATTACTGAAATGTCACTTCTGGTTGGTGTTTGCGACTCAGACGCACACAAACGCAGAGACGCAGGTCAGGAAATAATCCACACTGGTTAGGATAGTCCCGTTTGTATTGGCGCTTTCACGTCCTCGGCCTGACCCGGCACGGCTCGGCTCTACACGGGCAGCACGTTGGCCCCACACATCAGAACGCGTCCCTGCTCATTCTGACATATGCTGCAAAAATACGATGGCAACGATAACTTGCATGAAATGTATCGTGTCTCTTTTCTTTTAACAGTTTAATCAAATTGTTTAAACTGTTATTTAAGTTTGGTATAAAATGAGAAAAATTCTAGAAGGTCTTTCTTGACGTCACTAGTTTATTTTTCTACTTTTATACCGTGGCTGGAGATGATCATAATGATGGTGAAGATGAATAATGTTAATATAACACAGCATCAATTTTAGAAAAAAAGAAAGAGTGACATTCATTTTACTTTCTATATTTTAATTTCTGATGCTCGGTGAAAAACACCAAAAGTTCATCTCCTGCTTCCTGTAACGTGTTCTTTCTTCCACAGCCAGGGGAATGTTTTCGACACTTACATGGAAAAAGAAATGTTCTAAAAAAAAAAAATTTAAAAAAGAACGAGTGAGTTTTGCGCGGCACACACACGCACACACACACACAGTAAACCCTCAAAAAACAACTTAAAAATATTTTGTAATTGATTACACAAAAATGTTTCAGTGACCTTTTGCAATGGTTAGAGTTACGTTGTAAAACAATTCCATGTGGAGTTCATATTCGCCAAGTTACAATTTGTGAGCGATTCACTCCAAATGTTCGACATTTCGCAACTCATTATGAGTCAGATGTTCTCAAATTTTCCAGGTCTGAATTCTTGTTATTCCTATTGTTATCATTTATGTCCCAGCGCCGAGCCAGTGTTTTATGATGATGTTGATCAATTTCTCCTTTTTTTGTTCTTATTCAACAATTGAAGTGCAGTAAGAACCCCTGTAAAACCAGTCGAATGAAGAAAGATTATTTAAGAAAACCACCTCGAGGATCCAATGTGCCGTTTCTAAAAATAAATGAAATTAAATTTTAAAAAATAGGATCTCAGTTATTGGTGATTGTTTTGAATAGATAAAGAGCACGCAAAGACGGACAAACTGTCAGACTTCCAGCTGTGAAGGCCCAGAACCGACTGGGGCGTCACTTTGGCCTCTGACGGGAAACAAAGCGAGGTGAAATGAGCCGAGGAAAATGTGTGTTTTGGATCCTCCTTCGGAAGCAGACATTTGATTAATAACTTGGAAGACACGCAAAAAAGACAGTCATTTATAAAGACAGAAGTTACAATTGAGTAACAACATCCCGACCTTCCTCCTCCGGTCAATTTCCCTCACTGACTGCGTTTCTTTATGGAAAACACTGCAACAATTGGTTTTTCTAGCAAGTTGTGCTTGTGTCAGTGAGTTCACGACACATTTAAAGATGACATAAATGTTTCCCGACGTATGCAAGCCTGCGCCTTTTCCGTCCGGTTCCTACCGGTGGGGAAGATTGTCCTCATCTTCAGGTAGCTGCTGGTCAGCCGGATGATGGAGGCTTTGTCCAGCTGGGAGGTGATGGCCGCGGGCAGAGGGAGCAGCTTGGCCAGCTCGTAAAACTCTCCGTTCTCTTTCTCCCGCCGCATCTTGGCCGCGTTTTTAGATTTCTCCTTCATCTCACCGAGCGTCCGACAGACTGGTATATTGCACTGAAGGTGCCCCCCTCCCTTCCTCCTTTGGAGGGGCCAATCGTACAAGAAGAAAGTGAGAGTTCGGTGACTGGAACCTCAAACTTCACTCCGAGCGCATATGTGGGATAAAAAAAAGTTCATCTGAATCCAACGAACAAATAAAGATATGATCCAAATCATCCGTTCAGAAACATGTTGACACGGTGGGGTGAAGCGGCCCTTCAGACTGCAGTCCAGCTCCCCTTCTTCACCTGTGCATCGAACAAAGATGAACCCTCAACTGTTCGAGCCCGCAGAGCGCACTGAGGTAAAGTTAGAAAAATATTCACGGATTCGGCCTTTCCGAACCAATAACTCGTCAGCGGAAAATCGTGTCTACAAAAGCGACACGTCATTGCAATCACAGCAAAGTAGACTGAGAGCTACAATCGCATTTTTTCTCTAAACGAGCCGTAATTCACACTGGAGGAATTGAATTGGGCTCCTTGCAGAGCCTGCTTGTCTGCGAAGGCGCAGGGACCGTCTGCAAATAGCAACACCACAAAAGAATGAACCACAAGGGGGAAAAATGAACCATAAGTTTAATAGCTTCTCCAAGGACACGTGTTGTGCCATCCAAATCATTTTTTAGATGATACTTTCAAGGAGAGGCAGTTAATACTTTTAAATGATTTTGAGGATTTATAAAACCTCAAGTAGCTGAACTATGAACGATGCCGCTTGTCCCTCCAAAATAAATGCACACATAAGCGATCTGCTTGGTTTTAAAATTCTTTTTTTTAGTAAAATATTCGAAAATGTAAGGTTTCTCCAGACATCTGACGTGCCATCAGCAGGCACACCGAGAAGGCCCATAAGACCCAGCTGTTCTCAGATGGAGCCCTCCGCGGCGGCCGGTCCCGGACCCGACCTGGCCAGACGCGGCGGTGCCTCCGGAGTCGAGATCTCTCGAGCGAAACGACTGATAATCCGCGGCAGAGGGCGCTAGAAGCGGCTCTCAGAGCTCCGGAGAGCCACGGTCATGTCATACTTCTAATTTTAGTGGCATGTGAATACCAGTATGTGTGGAGTACCAGAGGCATGTCACACTTGGGAAGAATTCCCGAGTCTGCGACACGAAAATTTTCAAGTCCGGAAAATGTCACACTTAGAAATTGGACCCGGCCCAGCCGTCATGGCAACCTCGCCGAGTGCAGCAGGACGGTAACAAAACTTTGTCTTTCCTGCTGCCCGCTGCGAGGTTGCCCACTTCCAACCCACCCGCCAGAACAGAAACTTTTTCATTTCATTTTCAGGGGTCAACCATGGTTATTACACTCCAGCACGATAGATGGCAGTAATGCACCTAACGCCAGTTGCCACCCGGCGGAAACACGTTCCCTTGAACACATGTGGGTTCAGTAAGCAGGCTACACGTTGGGGGGGCTCAGGAGTGCCCTGTAGCAGGTAAGCGCCACAGTCACAGTCGGGTCTCCATAAAGCTTGCGCTGAGCAACACATATGTCATTGTAGAACTTCAACGTGGATAGTTGTCTTGATTAATTGTTCTGCTGCGTTAACGCTGTGTCGGGATTGTGGGGTTTGGTCAGCTGGGGAAAGGAGCTGAGTGGGGCAGCCTGGGGGGGTGGGCTCAGAGGTGCCTGTTTACCACGCTGCAAAGGTTGTGGAGCGCTTCTCCGTCTCCAGTCTCCAGCGAGACGAGGATGTGACTCTGCTGTATTTGTGACACCGGAGGCCATTGTGAACACTGTCTGTGTGTCTCTTCCTTAGGTTCCAATGCCTAAAAAGAGCAACAAAAAGAGGGGCTGCAGTGATGAGGTGGATCTTCCTTGTAAACAGAGCAGGGGGACCGACACTGCGTCACCTCTGTGCTTCCAGAGTCCAGAGACGTTGTTTCAGAGCCTCATCCAACCCATGGACTCGGAGCAATTTTTTCTGGAGTACTGGGAGAAGAAGCCCCTCCATCTCCAGAGGTCTGACCCACACACGGCCCTCTACTATGAGACGCTGTTCCAGCTGTCTGACCTGCAGCACCTGTGTTCCCAGGGCCTGACGTACTACCGGGACATCAATGTTGTCCGCTGCGTCAATGGCAAGAAACAGGTTTACAACAGGGACGGCCCGGTGAAGCCGGGGGCTCTCACTGGGAACCTGACTCGGAACAAGGCTTCCATTCAGTTTCACCAGCCGCAAAGATTCAAGGTGAGCATTCCGTCTGCTCCACTTGTTTCCTGTGCTTTTATTCTGAAGTGTCGGACGTTTTTACACGGCTGTGGCTATTCTTCATCAGTGACACTTTGAAACACTGAAAAAAACAACCTGAGTTGAACTTAGTTGCTGCTGTTATATTGCTCTGATTTCTACAGTAAATTTTGAAATACTTGGAAGTCGTCTTTTGTATTTTTTTTTTAGAAATTGTTTGTTTTGGGGTCATGATTTGTTGACGAGTGTTCCGCACTGTAATGAGGGATTTGTTGGGACCACAGATCAGAGCGGTCCCTTTGCGCCCCTTCCGTCCGAAGATTTAAAAGGACTTCAGACAGCGTTAAACGCCACCTCACGTGTGTGTGTGTGTGTGTGTGTGTGTTTCCAGGATGAGTTGTGGAAGATCTTGGAGAAGCTGGAGAGTTTATTCGGAGCGTTGGTGGGTTCCAACATCTACATCACACCCGAGGATTCTCAAGGTCTCCCAGTTCACTACGACGACGTCGAGGTGAATAAATCCGTGACGAGACACGGGCGGTTTTGAAATTGTCACCCACTGTTTTTTGGTGCGATCGATACAGAATTCAGTGAATTTCAGGGTTTTTCTTTTAAAGATTTGGCTTTCAAATCTGAGGCCATCTGAGGAAATCTAAAAGAATATTGCATCATTTCTGTGAAGGTGTCTGACTGTGAAGACCGTTGCTGAAAGACTGACGATTCCAACTGCAATAAATGCCTGATACGTGATTTCGAGCTGGGTCTTTTCATCAGGTCATATGTCGAACCAGAATGTCCGTCCTGCTGGTTAAGACTGAGCCAGACTCCAGACTGACCCTTCTTACGGCCATGAGCCATTTTTAATGTTAATTTCCAGCATGTTAAAATCGATTAATAATCGGGGTCGATCATTTTGATATCAACTTTATCAAAATATCATCGAGCAAACATCATTCATTCAGTGAATCACATGAAGGAACGGCGTGAGGTCTTTTGGTGCACGCATCAAAACCGTTAACAGCTACAACCTCCTTTGCCAGGTGTTTATTTTGCAGCTGGAGGGACACAAAAACTGGCGTCTGTACAGTCCCACGGTTCCACTCGCAGCTGAGTACGCCGTCGAGTCCGAGGAAAGGCTCGGCGCCCCGACTCATGAGATCACCCTGCAGGTACATCCTTGTGTCCCTTGGGCTCATTCTGACCTTTGTGCTTTCACTGCTCAGTGTTAGCACGGCCATGCAGGCGCAATCGTCCTCACAAAGAAGCTGGCCTCCCTGCCAGCAAAGACCAACTGTGACAGTCAAGAAAAGAAGATGGGGAGATTATCAGGAAGAAGAATTTCACTCATGCACAAATTCCTCCGCAGGCAGGGGACCTTCTGTACTTTCCCAGGGGGACCATTCACCAAGCTGTGACTCCCCCCGGAGTGGTTCACTCCACCCACCTGACCATCAGCACCTACCAGAGAATGTACGAAACCTCCTCCTTATGCTATCACATCTTTTGTTGCTGCATTGTATTAGAGCCAGAGCTGTTACATAAGCTGTACAGAAATGTGAATGGTGAGAAAATCACAGAAGAAATGGAAAAAAACAGCTTGTCAATGTTGTGAGGAGGTGACGACAAAAGCAGAGAGTGTAACCAGCATGATGCTTGTTTCAGAGTCATGTGTTTCGCTCAGACTTTTAGTCAAATCACTGTGCCACTCTGCTCTGTGCGCACTGCCACTTCAGGTCATGGGGTGATCTGATGTTGGACACATTTCCCAGTCTGCTGCGTGACAGGAGCAGGAGTGACATCCTGCTCAGAGCAGGCATCCCCAGGCGACACTTATTGGTGAGCCTTTACCCAGTGTCCAGCCGCTTTGCATTGCACCCAGTCATCATGCAACAACCGAGTGCACGGAGAAATGGGCCCTCATAGATCTGCTTCAAGACACCTTACTTTAATGTTCAGCCGTACTGTATTTAACAGAGCTGTACGTTTTCCTGCCGCTGTGTGTTTGTGTGGGTAGGGCAGCAGCAGAGACCCCCACACCAGCAGGCAGGTCGCCGCTCTCCTCCGGTCTCTGGCTGACGAGTTGGAGGCGGGCGTGCCAGAGGTCCGTTCCACTCACATGAAGAAAGACTTCATCATGAACAGACTGCCACCGTATTCCCAGGAGCAGGAGATCATGACGTGTAAGACCCACTGCAGCCATTCAGATGTGAACGTCCCCAGCATGAGAGTGAACTCCGTGTGTGTGACTGAGCGTCTGTTTCCGTCTCAGCTGGGAGGATTCCAGCCTTGAAGGACACGGTGGGCTTGAGGTTTAAAGACCACATGATTCTAACAGTGGAGGCCAGTCAACAGGAAGAAGCAGTGAGTTCTCACTCACAGCTCACATCAGTTACCGACTGTAAAGCTACAAAAACCAAACAAGCTTTTTTGACAGTGATTATACGCTTGTGAAGAATCACTCTGTAAGCCTTCTGTAAGACACACTACATACTACACTTTTAACTTTTAGGCCGAAGGTCCAGAGAAGAAGATATGCAAGATGCACTGCTTTGTTCTGGAAAATTCAGAGACTGGTCTGTTCTCCTCAGGAGGACGCCTCGGAGCAGTTCGTGTTCGTCCTGCATTCTTTGAAGAACTGCAGGGACAATCATATGATGGGCGAAACCAGTGACGAGCAGGAGCAAAGCGACGTCGCCACGGTAAGCCGCTGCTGGATGGACAAGTTGGGATGACTGACGTCAGCAGCTGCCCGACTTTGGCCTGAAAACGTTATGCCTTAAATGTCTTTCTCAAACTGAAATCATGATAATGACCTTCGCCGCCGCCGCCGCTCCATTTGCATATTTACCTGCTCAAAATCCAGATTCCACGTTTCCTATCTACAGTGTGCAATATTGAGAAGAACATTCACAAGCCCAGTTCCGTTTAGAGTTATTCGTGAGAATGCACCTGAGGACACGGAGGAACTGCATGTTAGGAAAACACTGAGTGTGTTTTTCTTCATTTCTGTGAAGCACAAGCACTGACGTTTCCAAACCGGTCGGCGTGTTTTCGTGCAGGGCTTGCGGTTTCCACTGACTCACCTGCAGGCGCTGCAGCAGCTCCAGCAGGCCGAGCGGATCGCTGTATCCCAACTCCAGCTGCCCACAGAGGACGACAAAGTCAACCTGGTTCTCGCTCTGTGGAGCGAGAGCCTCCTGCACGTTATCTGAACCACCACACTGCTACAGGAACCACTGCAATCACACGTCAAACTTTGTGCATTTTCAAGGAGTGACTTTGCCCTCTGAAGGGTTTTTATAAATTCAGCTTTTTTAGAAGGTGGATCATAGATTATCTGGTTCTGTCCTAAACATAGAGTCCACAAGATTCCAAACTTGGTGAAGCCTTGTTGAAGGAGCATCTTTTGGGTGGCCTTAACCTCCTGACTCTTCTCTATGATGAATGTGGTGTGAAATAAACCGGACAGGCGTCTTGAACCTTTAATCTTCTCACTCAGGTTTCTCTTGAGTTCACTGGGAAGCACCAATTTGGTGGCAAAGAGTATTTAGTCAATGTGCAAGCTGTGTCGTGTGCCTGAGGGAAATGATTTAGATGTGCAAAGAATGAGACGGGATTCGAATTGGTAACTTTACTTGAAGTGGTGGGAACATGCCAAAAAAATAAGGATTATTTGATATTTGTAACGGTAAATTGATGTCGGAGTGTGGCATCAAGTTCTGTGAGAAATTATGATGAATGAACCTCTATTGATTCGTCCCGAGTATTTAAAAACACAATATCAAGCTGTAACAAGCTACAGCAGTTGTGCCTCCAGAAATGGTCTGGGGACAAGAAAAAAAACGTTCATGCAGCCAAAGCTGGTGACATGGGTTTGACACCTGAAAAGAAAAATGTTTGGGAGGAACCTGCGATGTTTGAAGGAGCTGAACAGTTTAAGGAGAGAACGCGCACCGAAGACTGCTTAAACAATGGTGAACGATCTGGAAAAGGACCACGCAAAAGACTGGATCGATAAAGCGACGGGAACAATCACGGATTTTGGAAGGGAACACTTTGGACAGCTGCAAACTCACCCCTATTGGACTTGAGTTTCTATTATCAGCTCCTGCTGGACGTGTTAGAAAAGCGCGAGAAAGGTGAAGACCTCAGATCACGTTTCAGTAGACCTGACTGGACGGCGACTTGGAAGGCCTGATGCAGGAACCTGACCGCAGGAACGTTCCTTGCAGCCCTCCTGATGGATTGACCACATAATCTCCACTCACAGACCGTACAGGTTTGACTTGCATAAAAAAAAGGATTTATTTTTTTCTACGCGTAAACAAACGAGTACAAAATCATTCAACTATATTTACATTTTTTAATAACTTGAGAAAATACAGCACAGTTTTTCGTTTTAAATTACAGGCATGTTATTGGAAACGGCTTTTCTACTTTATTACTCATCCAAGTGTGATCTAGAAATCGTATCTCCGAAAACAAAGCTCCACGGGATGCCAGAGCGAAGCCTTCCTGGCAGCCGAGCTCTCGTTAATCACGGCACAAACCACTCGACAAGAACACCGACAGCGTCACGCATGATGAAGCAGACTTTGAACGACACATTTTCACGCAAAACGTAAAAACATCTACAGAGACAACTAAAGATGTAAATTAGTGGTGTTTTATGTTACAGGAAGAACCCTTTTTTTGTGTTTTCCATCATGCACAAGACATCAATAAAGAATCCTTTTGGTAGTGAAAGACTTTGCTAGGTGACCGAGACCGGCAGTTCCAGCTTCTCGCATTCTGTCAGCTTCAGGGTCAAGTGCTGGGCGATCTCATTGGGATCGGTGTACAAAACAGCCGGAACGTTCTGAAAAACAGACGTGGGAGGAGTTTGAAAAGATGGATGAAATGCCGTTGCACGATCGGGCTCGAGCTTTGCTTCCCAGAATCCACCACTTTCAGAGCGACTGGGAAATTTCGCTGACTGAGGGGAAAACACTTGATCTTTCCTGACTAAACCGTGTGTGTCTTGAAGAGATCTGTTGCCACTGCAGAGGGGAAGAGGAAACTCCACTGCTGCCTTGTATGATGATTCTTCTACTTTTTCCTGCCCAGAAACTCCCTCTCTGCTCTGCCTCTTCCACAAACTCCATTTTGTTGAGAATGTACCCACGTATGACAAGATTCTAATTCTGCAGAACGCATCTTTTTCTGAGTTGCATTTCTTCCAGGGCTCACCTTCAGTTCAGCCACTTTACTTTCCCTCGTGCTGAATTCTCGCAGCATGAAATCCTTCCCGGCCTGGAATCAGAAGCACAATCATCTTTTATTACAATGGAGTCTTTATTCCAATCTTTGTCGTGAAGTTCGACGTCTTGACAACATTTGGCTTTGCAGTTGACGCTCACGTGGAACTACTTGCCTCGTGATACAGTCGAGTGTCATTTATTCTAATCAGCACTCCGTCCACTCGTAGGAAGAAACGCAGTAATAAGAAGAAACTGGTGGGCATCACTCTCTGCGTCACAAAAATACAGCAAGACACACAATCTCTTCAGAATGCTTCACAAACGCTCATCCCAGCAAGAACAAAACAACAAATTCACTTGAAGATTTCAACTTCAATCAACCGGAAAAAAATTCCACTCGAAACTGCTCAGGTCTCGCTGACACTCACTATTTTGACGCTGATCATGGAGACTCCGTGATCGTGCAGTTCGTCCTCAAAAAGCAGCACGTCATCAAAGAACATGATGTGTTCCCGAGCCTTCAGCTTCTCCATGTTGATGCGCTCGGTCGTCTCAGTCACCTTCAGACGAGATGCCAGCAAAAACCACACGTGACTCACTCCGATTACAATCACTAGACGTTCCAACAGTCATCGCGAAACACGTTGGTGACACTTTAGTTGGTTCCGAGAACCAAAACACGGCCCACCTTCATCCGCACGCCTTCCCCGATAAGAGTGCCTCTGTAGTCCGTGGTGTACGTCCAGTCGTACGGTCTCACCACCTCTTTCGAGTGCTCCGAATCAGATCTGGGAAAGCATCATTTTCCATAAGACGACACGCTGCAAATTCTGACACGTCCTCCACACGTGAGCCTCGGCGCTAAACATCTCGGGATGCAAAAGCCGCGGTCGCCTTCGTCTTACCTGCTTTCCTGCCATTCCTGAGCACAGGCCACCTTGACGGCGTCCTCCTTGTTGCTCACTTTCTTCAGGGCGTCAATGGCGTTGAATTCAATCCCATAGCCGTCGGTGTGTTGAATACGCAAGACATTGTCCCCAAATAACATCTCAGGAAGCGCAGGCATGTTGATCTCCTCGGCTAACCTGCGAATACAAACACCGATGAGCGGAAAACTCACAAAGTATCAAAAATTACAAATCCGTGAAAGACAAATTATGGAAAACTTTAGTACTATTCCAGTAATTTGAAGGTAAACTTAGAGTCGCGTCATTTGAGAGATTTACTTGAGATTGTCTGTAAGTTTTTGTCAGACGCGTCTCACCTTTCGATGTCTTTGGATTTCATGATGTGGTTCTTGACAGCAGTCACTTTCCATGGTCCGAACGTGAAGTCTTGCTGACTGTTCTTAAAGCCATGGGACATCATCTTGGGGAAGGAGGCAAACATCCACCACGAGACAGATCATCAGCAGCTTGTTCTACAGAGGTTGAACAGACAGACAGCGAAGCAGCTTTAGGGAGGACTCGTTGAAACAGTTCACACCGTTTCTGAGCCTGACTCACAAAGAATGTGACCACCAAAGCACATCTGGACACACCTCGATGTGGGGGCTTTTCAAAGCTTCAACTCCATTTCTTGTGAATTTCTCCCGAATTCTTAAAAAGACTTTTGACTCCCTCCTCTGAGGCCAGAGGCGACCAGCTCCCTGCAATGGCCTTTTGTGGCGTAGCCTCCGTGTGGAAGTGGTTGATGGGGATCTCCTGTTTGACTCAGCGGTCTTCTGGCTGACTGTGGAGGTTATCGAAGCGGACAGAAATCTTTCCAAGACGTTGGGAAACTTTGAATGAATGAGCTGACTAGCATTTGACACCACCAGTTCATGGAAAACAGTGAATCAGGACTGAAGTTGCTTAAGTCCATTTTCTATGTGTTTCATAGGCTGATTTTTTTCCCCTTTAGGGACTCTGCTGGAAGCCTTGGATGGGGACGCAGAAGCAGCTCGAGAGAAATCATTGTACATGAGCAGAACTGTGCTGCAAAGCTATGTTCCAGAACACAGTCGTCAGGATTTGAGAGACAGAATGTGCAAGCATCAAGAACCATTGAGGTTCGCTGAACTTGGGGTGTGTTGATGAGCCAAATGCAGCTGCAGCAACAGAAGGAGCCAGCTGCGCTTTGTACAGGGAACAGTGGTGGTGTGGCACATCTGGAGCTGAGCAGGTAAAGAGGGAGCAGGTCACTTCATCCGCAGCCTGCAATGAAGCTGACCAATCCTCCTTTTGAGAAGCGTCGGCAAAGGTCGGCAGCAGTATCTCCAAACGCGTGAACGCTCCGTAGAGAGACTACGTCGGCATCAGCGCCGAAAGATGTCACGAGGTGTCCGGAATGCGGTCTTCTTTTTTGTCGCTTTTCTGACTTCGGAGCATAGCTCGCCGCATCGCAACCCGCAAATGATGGTCCGGGAGTGGTGACAGTGTGCGCGATTCCGGACACAAAATAAACAGCATCAGGAGACGATGTGTGCCTCCATTTCAGAGCGAGATTTTTGGCTTTACTTAATTTGTCGTGTCGTCATTCCTGCGAGCACCACAAGATTCACAAGGACGGGAAGTATATACAATTTACAACAGTGAGTTTGTTTAAACACACACACGACAGGCCAACTTACCCCTTCGCCGCAAGTTGTTTCCTGTCGCAGAGGCTTCTCTGGTCCTTCGGTAAAAAGTGTCCGATCTCCTCCGCTACTCTAGAACTCCAGTTCCACATGTACAAGAATAACAACCTCACAGTGAGATGTGATGAGCGCTGGTACACTACGACAACCTGAATGAAAAAAAAAACTTTGCGAGTTCTCCAGTAACGCCCAATGATGCCGGTTCAGATCGTGGGTGTGTTTAAAACCCGGACATCGTGTTTGACTCGGAGCCCCATTCATTCTTTGAAAGTTGCTCAGTGACACCTGAAGCCAAACATCCTCGACTTCCGGGTCTGACAGAAAACAATACTGCGCATGCTATTCAATGATGGGCAATGTGATGAGAGCAGACAGTGGGAGTGTGTCAAAGTAAGGTCATAGCCTGATTTGACTTCCAAATCCTGTCCTGAAAATTGTAAACACCATTTATACGACTAACCTTAGGTTCTCTTAATGTCCTTCTGTAATTTGTTTAAAATAAATTTTAAATTTATTCTGGCTTCCAAAAGTGATGTACAACACAAATAAGAATTCAGACAGTAAGAAAAGCTGTAGTCAGTGTGACAAAGAGCTTAAAGTTTGTTTATTCAGCCACAGGTGTTTCATCAAGTGCCCGAAGAAGAAGTGCTATATGAAATTTTTGTCAAAACAATATCAACAAAGCGTAACAACAACAACCACAACTACTTATGCAACACAAACCAAAAAGTGAGATCAATTTCTCAATTTCAGTCTTTTATATGGAGTGATATTTTAACACCTGACCTGGTGTTTTTGAAAAGCAGTAACAGAACATCATTTTCACACAAAAAAGACAAACTTTCCTTGAAGGCCTCAGAATCAAATTTTGAGTCCTTCAACAAATACCTTCCCCTTGTGCTGCCGTGCACTCGTCTGACTCCTTTTGAGGAAGCGTTCATAAGAGGTTTCAGGTTTGGGCTGGGGTCCACATAATCATGGCAGACTGGTGCCTCGTTTGGAGTTGAGGATGGGGCCAGAAACAACTGAAATATTGTCCTGCATTTGTTTGATTGCATCTCTGCACCCCTGAAATAGGTGGTAGAGATGAGAAACAGCATTCAGCACTGTAGTGAGCGTAACATTCAAGACCTTCAACGTTCAACGAGAGAAAACAGTTTTCTTCAAACATGAACGGTTTACTGTCTGCGTCTCATTTTCTTCCTCCGCTGATGTGCACTCACCACAGAAACGAGCGCTGCTCTTTGGTAGTGAGTCAAATAGCCCCAAATCACTATAGCTACAGCAGCTGAAATTCAGACCTATTTTAGGACACATAATGAATGTTGCTCCTCTGCTTCCCCAGACCAGTGAATGATGGAGAGTTATCTGCGAATCCACAGCCAAGCGTTCAGCAGGCAGGCGGAGATGAGAAGAGAGAAAAGGATAACTTCGGTGTTCCTGTGCTCAGCGCTGTGCCTCTCCAGGGCCACAAGCCGCCGACTCATCTTCATCACCTGCACCGAGGAACAAAAGCAGACGGAGACGGACGTGACCCCGAGTGAACGAGGAGCGGCCGGAAGGACGTGACGTCTCACTGTGTACCTGTCTCCTCAGGATGATGAACTCAACTGCAGCCCCTCCCTCCTCCTCCGGGCTCCAGCTTTCTGTCGCACTGAGGACGGACAGCAAGACTTAAAAAAGCAGTCAAAAGGCAAAGCAGTTCATCGGACGGAGGGAGACTCTAGAAGCTGAACTTTCTGTCCTCTGATCGTTGATAAAACAGTTAGCAGAAAGTTAAAAAAAATCAGTTAGTTTGTACAGTTCATGAACCCAACGCTCTGGAGCCGCATGCAGCTATTTGACTGCAACTGACCACCAGATTTCCACCGGATTTATGTGCCTTGCATCTGGAACGGCAGAGGAGCCAATACGCTTCCATCAGAGTCGATGTTTGTGCCTTCACTGAAGCTCCATAATAGCCGTGGTGCTCCAGGGCCTGAGCAGCAGCTACGCAGAGCTTCTATTTTCGCCGGATGCCGGAGACACAATGAAGAGAACTAACGTGGGACGGATGGTGCAGGACAGAAAGTCAAGCAGGAACACAATGTAAAACAGATTAAATACACCACGTTCACTGGGGAACATATTTTGCTTGCGCAACACCTTGAAAAAGGTCAGACTGGCCAAAAACAGACATGAAGCCAACTGAATCCAGCTTCCTGTGGCTTCACCTGCCAACAGCCAACCAAGGTGCTTCACCTCCTCCTGAGCCCATGAATCCTTGGCTGCATTTAGGGCCAGTCCACCATCACCTGCTGCTGGTCCCTGCTACATCTGGGCCTCTCAAGAACAGCGTTTCTGAGCTAAACCCGCTGAGGTCATCTCTTGCTACAACCTCTTTGCTCCCTCATTCTTCCCAAACAAACAGCAGGAGAAAACAGTCACTAAACATAGGATGGGCCAGCGAAAGTAAGTGCAAACAACCGAGACATTTTTGTAAAGGTTACATGGATTAACCTGTTGTAACATACTGTGCATCAGAAAAAGCCTTGCAGTGGCTGAAGTGTGGAGCGAAGCACTGTTGAGTTAGTGGTCCAACTTTGGTGAGTAATTCCTTAGTTGAGTCGAGTAACGCGGCTTTACTTTAGTTTACCTCATCTTATTTCGTGCCTTTTGTGCAGAAGCAGGGACCTGGGTCATGACTCTGGCTGGCGCCGGCTCCTCCCGCTTGCTAAATCCATACCTTGGAGTGACACAAAGTAGAACTTGGGAGCCCTGCAAGAACAGCTTTACCCGAACAACACTGAACCGAGCCTCGTGTCCAGAGGAAACTACCGGAAAAGTGTCTCCCAGGTCGTTTCTTCATGCTTTAATGATTTCTGACAGAAGCACTTAAGACAGCTTAGGGGTTCATGCTCCACATTGGTTAATATACATTTTAGAGTAGCCAGAACAAAATCCTCCCAGCCTCCCAGAGTGCCGAGGGAAACGACTCACACCTGTACCTCTGGCTGACTGTTTGGAGGAGGTGATGCGAGGCCTGCTGGCCCAACTGCTTGGCTGCTTGCAGTATAAACCGTGGAGACAGGACACTGACAGGAGGGACAGGGGGGCTCTGGGTCGGGGCCGGAGGCTCGGGGGTGAAAAGAGGGTCACATCGCTGCTGGGGGGTATGGTCTGAAATGCGACTGGGAAACGGAAAGTAGAGGACAGTATGAAAAGGAGAAGACCATGAACAGAACATGATGTTCAAGACGAACAACCAGCGGCCCTCACGGCAGCGGGGGATCTCAGCTTGGTTCTGTAACTCAAAGGTCATATTGAGAGTTCTGTACCTCAGCAAAGTTTGTAAAGTCATGAAGAACGACGGTCACAACGATCGTCTTGCGTCCCATCTCCGAGCTTTCCGTCATGAACCTCACGGTTTGGAAAAAAACACGTGGCGGTGGACTTGCTGACCGTCCCAGAGGGAGGCGATGTGCTGTTATTAGCGAGCACTGCTGCAATTTCTCCCTGACGAAACCAGATTGGCCATCGAGCGGCTGCTCCTTTGCACAATGTTACCAAATTATCGCTAACCCGAAGAAGAGTAACAAGCGCTCCAGAGAATTCATCACCAACCGGACCTGGAGGCCGTCGCACAGGCGTCCACTGAGCATCGACACAATTCACAGTGGCAATCCTGCCAGTTCTAAGTGCAATCAAATAGGTAGAATTTACAGTCCAAAGCTGAGAGAAAATGAGACTTCTTTACTCCCGTACAGATACCTGGATGACATTCAACCTTAACTTTAGACATAATACTTGAAAAAGCTCATTCAGTGAGTTTGAAACACAGACCCTTCAAGTCAAGGGTCAGAAAGGTCAACCAAAGAGTATTTGCATTGCATCTTGTGTACCAAAGCTGAAACAAACGTGTCAAGTCAGCCCCAAATTACATTGACAGCACAGTAGTATAGCTTTGAATGTTCTGCTACTCACCAGCTGGATGGATGTCTGGGCACTAGCAAAGTTGGTTTGAGGCGAGTTGGCGAGGCTGGGGGGGTCCGACCGAAGCTCTGGTCACTGTAGGATCTTCGCATCGGACTCTGTCACAAAAGGAACACGTGTGTCATGTCACTTTCAGACAAGTGAAAGAGCAACTTTTACGATCACTGCTCCGAAGCAATGTGTCAGTGACCTTATGTGCAAAACTATTAGTGAGTAACAAACAACCGGAACGTTTGATTTATTGCCAAATATTGAAATTGTGTCTGTCTCAAGATGATCCTTCTGAGGAGGGGGTCGCGATCTTCTGACACGTGTTTCTGCTCACCTGAAGGCCCTCTTTGTGGAACGTCTCTCCAGACGCGCTCTCCCAGTAGGGCTCCAGATCAACGGGGCCATGGGTTGGCTTTGACACAGTGAACAGAGGTCTGGGGCTCATATCAGGGGTCTCTGAGAGCGACACAAAGGTAAGAAACCGCACCGTCATTTGAGAGTGTCGCTCTGAACTTCAGTCCTTCTTGTGAGAGTCAAATGTGGGAGCAAACACTGCCGCGTGACTTTGCCACAAGGTTTCACGACACATTAATAACACAGAACAGCGAAAGACCTGAGCAGATTGTTGGAGTAAAGCAGAAGCATAGAAAAGGTAACGTGCGACATTTTTGAACACTTGAGGACCTGCTGGCCTCTTTCGGACCACTAACCTGTGTACGTCAGTCTTTCGGGGATGTGCATCGCATACGCAGGAGGAAGCTTCCTCGCCGACTCCGCCTGCTCGCCTTCCCTCCACCGAGGTCCCGGGCCGACGCTCAGGTGCTCTGGGACATACATCTTCGCGTTGCTCGACTCCGTGAACGCAGGATCGTCGGCGGGGGTTTGGGCCATGTCTTTGTGGTGAAAGGTAAACAACAGCTTCAAAAGAGAAACCCTCAACTTGGGAACACAGAGGCCTGGTTTCAGATTCCAACACATATGACAGGGCCACACACACACACACACACACACACACACACACACTGCTGAAGTGCTCACGCCTGAATTCCCCACTGACCCCAAACCTGACAAACTGCCATCGTGCCAATTACACCATAACATCGTTTAGCGACTTTTCTGGTGACTTTTGGGACCGCTGGTGGGACTTTACTGCATGTTTCACTGCGCTCATGTGAGCGAATGCAACTCCTACAGTCGTGCTCATCTCCCGTCTCAATACAAGAGAACAGGCAGCGACGTAACTGCATTTTATTAGCATTACTTGTCATTTATTTAAAAACAACAAGAACTGGTCGATTGATATGAGTTGCACGTGTCTTTACAAGGGATTTCCCTTTGAAGCGCACACATCTTTGCTCACACCTGTTGACATTGACAACTTGTGGAGTGTAAATCCTCTTAGTTGTGGTCCCGCTGACGCTCTTCCTCCTCCAGGCTGCCCTCCTTCGCAGCTAACTACTTCTCCTCCGTTCCTCCTCCGTTCCGCGGCTCCTTCCTCGCGCTGCGGCTCCGACCAGCCTGTTTACAAGGCAACCGGCGCCGGAGCCGCCCCGGCAGCTCGGACCGGCGGCTAGCTCGCAGCCGGCACAAGCCCGTTCGCTAACGAGTCGGAGGTCACCGCCGGGAGCCCGAGCACCGGGCACCGAGCCCCGTCTGCTGCTCCGTGTTTGGCGGTCAACAACACACAAAAACAGGCGACCCTGGACCAAGGAGTCCCCAGGCGCCCGGTGACTGTAGTAAACTAAAAAACTGGTCTGTCTCCATAAATAGCCATCTTACCTCCCCAAAGACTTCAGCCTGCTTATAAAAAGAACCACGCCGGTCTGTAGCCTTCACAATAAGAGTCATTTGGCTGAATTTCCCCACAACTGCGTTACAATTTGCTTCGTTTGTCGTTTAAAAAAAAAAGTAAAAATGTTCAAAATAGAAAACTTTTAATCAAACTATGATTGAGTGATAATCATTTAATTACAGGGGGTGAATATTCTGTTGAAATAGGCACCAAGCATTCAGATAACCAAAAATACTGAACAATTGTGGGAAAAAAATCCTACATTGTTGTTGAAACCTTTTTTTTTTTTTTTTTAAATCTAATTCAAGAGACTTTCCAAAACTGATTTCCCGTTTTAATCTAGTCAAAGTAGAAACATTCAGCTCAGCAGTTCATTCATTCCAAAATAGTACATTTTGTAGTCAAAATTTGTCTGTCTGTCAAAAATACGGATATAACTCAGAGACCTGATATGAGTTTCTGAGAGTCAGCTGAGATCTGCTTCAGTCTGTTCATGGTTGCTCTAATTTGGATCACTTGGGTAAAAGATAGATGAGAAATGGCAGGATGTCTTGGGAGCTTCCTTTGGCCTAATTCCCAATATTAGAATTTGGATCCTCTCCTGCCCTAAATGCTTGCAGAAAAAACTGCATTTGATATATTTTAAGTATCAAGGCATAAATAATTAACCTCTGCAAGGCTCCAAATGTGCACCTGGTGAATCGTGCAAAGAAATCACAATAAATCTTTAATACAAGTACATTTTATTGTAAGATAAATACATTTTGACAGTAAAAAAGAAAACAACAAAAAAACAAAATTACGTCGACTTACAACAATACTTCTTTCTGAAATGTGATCAAAAACAGGACTTTTCAAAGTTTGAGGACTGCAACGAGGCCATGAGGTTTAACATTGAGAGAGGGACAAATATTAAAAAGCTGGCACAGATCTGTAAATAGTTTGATATGTTATAAATCAACTATACCATCAATATCATGTGATCCTTTACATTTCTTTTTTTCTAAGTGTTTCTTGGAAAAAGTAATTTAGTTATCGGTATTTGTTTCAGCCTTTATTCGTAGTGGTGGCATTCACTAAAATAAGAAGATAAAAGAGTTTGCTCAGTGTTAACGGGCAATATTTGTATCTGCACACACACACACACACACACACACACACACACACACACACAAACATGTGTAGGCATGGGGCGAGAGTGTTTTTCTTTCTGAGAAGAAGGTCCCCACAACACACTTTGAAAAGCCCTGCAGTCCGGGGGGGGGGGGGGGGGGGGGGGGGGGGGGGGGGGGGGGGGGGGGGGGGGGGGGGGGGGGGGGGGGGGGGGG
>JASSRZ010000006.1:4459782-4486897 GCA_032164315.1 Malacoctenus gilli | reverse complement strand
CAAGTCAACAAGGAAATGCAGTCCATGGAAACTCTCAGGTCCAAACACCAACGTCTGATTGCCAGGATCACTGGGGACTTCAAGTACAAAATGGAGAAATTGCAAGACAACATTGACAGAACTTTGAGACTTCAGATGGACTTTGAGAAGCAGTGTGGGGCTTTCGAGGAACATCATAAATGTATCGAATTTTGCACCGAGTCTTTACAGATTCTCAAATTCAGTTTTCAAAACATTTTGTCCGACATTGCTTGTAAGAGAGAAGCAGGAGAAAACTACTGCGAAAAAATGGCTGACTTTGATCTTTTCAATTTTAGGAAAAACACAATACAGCTCCCGGAAAAACAACAAATATCTTTTGACAATCTTAGACCTGCCCAACTCACCAGTTTGTACACCTCAGTTTTTCAGCTCAAAGGTAAACTTGATCAGCTGCATCAAATGATGCAGGACATTATGGAAGTCAATATAAACTGTCTCAAGTTGAATCGTCAAAACATTATTCAACTCAGGTCAATGTTGCAACACAAGTTTGATATCATCAACAAACAAATGTTCCAGTACATTGGCAATTATGACTGCATTCCACAAGAAGGAAACTCCATGGGGAAAAAAAGTGTTGACCAAACAGTGCAAACTGATGTTTCAGTGAAAGGTATGCTGACCAACACGGACAACATGAAACAACCTTTCAGTACATCTGAAGGCGTTGAGTTTGAGATGAGTCCTTTACCATCAGATTTTGTGGGTAAGACTGATGAGCTTCAGGGTCCTCTTGTACAAAACATTGAGCACTTTGATTTTCAGAGGGAAAGTTTTTCAAGTACAGGTGAACATGAAAAGGGGATGGATGTACAAAAAAAGATATCTCAAGTGCTACCTAAAATTACACCAAAGAAAGAGGTTCTCAGAGATCAGGAAAATTTTAAAAGTAATTCATTGCGTACAATTTGGAAGAACACGTGCATGGAACGTCAGGAGATAAACCAGATGAAAAGCCGAGGTTATGAAATGAAAAACAGCCTGGAGAAAAGATTAGAGGTCATCAACAAACTAGTTAGGACAACAGAAAGAAAGAGAACAAAAGCAGGAACAGAGCTGGCACAGGTTCAAAGCACAGACATACATTGGCATGATTCACATGGAAATCACGAGACACTCATTGAAAAATACACCGAGCTCCAGCAACTTAAAATGCGAATGCTTAGTGAGATTGAGAAACTCAAAATGACAGATAGAGTATCTGGTACACTTACAAGTAGCAACAAAGCCAATCAAACCACACAAGTTGATCTGTACATAGAGGGTGCAACAGCACTAAGAAATCCACAAGTCAAAGCTGAAGAGACTGGCCCAGAGGCTACAGGTGGACTCCTCTGCCAGCTTCGCCACTACTGTTATCACTGCTGTGGATTTTGTGCTCGCTGTAAGCAACGGTACTCAAAGAAGTGAAGTGAAGGAAATCATGTCATTAATACATTTACCTTTTGAAATGGCTACATTCTAGTAAAATGTGCAGAGTGCAGTGGTCAATCCCATTTTACATTGTCCAAAGCACGACAGGTTGATGTGGTATATTTTCGGGTGATAGAATGAAACTGGAGTCCCAGGAAAAACACACCTGTGCACAGAGTGAGAAGGACTCACTACCATAAAGCACTCAGGCCAGACTTACTTTAAGGCTCTATCTGCTGGGAAGTAAGTGTGCAAATCATGATGCCACCTTGCAACTTAATAGGTCATGATCACTGAAAATATGATTTTAGAAACATTTTCTGAGCAAGCATTTCATTTGAAAAGTTAGATTTTTTTTTTATGTTGAACTCATGTTTTGATTGTCCAGCTTTCAGACAGCCACTTGTTTATACAGTCTATATTTTGTAGTTGAGTCAAATGCAAAACAATTGTATTCGAAGTATTTGACCTCATCCATATCCCATCTTGCCTTTTATTCCAGTTTGCAGTTAAACATTAGAGTAGAATTATTCTTTCTCATCAACATATATTATCATAATACTTACAACTTAAGAAGCAACCTTGTCACACTTTTTGTTGTTTCTGGTTCAACCAAGAAATGATTTACAGATTTGACCAGAGAGGCTTTTCAAGTGAAGTTGTAAACCAAAAAGCTTAAGTATGTAACACAGAAGTATTAAGTGTCAAGTGTACCCTGACATTCATCTGTGAGCTTAGTCATCAATTACATATGCAGGTTTAATGTTATGTGTTATGTGATTTTAAATCTAAGGAGCCTCATTGAAATGATTTTGAGTAGTTCAGTGAGGGAAGAAGTCACTGATGTCAATCTAGTAGAAGTATCCCCTGTTTGCAATACAATTGTGCCAGAACAAACAGTTTTTAAATTCAATTCTAGATGCCTGTTTATTCTCTTGAATCAATTTTTTAAGCATATCAAGTTATTTATACTCATTCTGGTTGTTTTGAAAACATTTTTTTCTTTAATAAACCAATCCTTCACTCTGTGATGGAGCAAAGACATCATCGCCTTTGACTGGTGTTTGTTAAACCCTTCTCAGGGGCTCAAAGTGCCCCATACCCCTTTCTTGGTGTGGGTGGAAGAGGACAACTGCGGAAAATGTCCAACGAGGCCGAGAGACGCCGAGCGGTAGGTGGGCGGGGTTTGAAGAGACACTTCCGCGCAACCTCGGCCCCTCCATAGACATTACACCTCATGGATTGGTGCCGCCTATTGGAGCTGACGTCTCGGCGCGGCTGCCATCTTGGATGGGTCACTCACGCGCTCCAGTGCATTTAGAGGAATGTGTATTCCCACTACAATTGTTGTAAATTCTCTCACTTTTATCCAATTTTCACACAGCTTGGGGTGTTACAAATAGTTGACATAAAGGTGTGATCCATGATGCTGCAACATGTTAAAAATACGTGTTTTAATGCTTCAGCATATATTATAGTCTTTAGCAAAGGCAAACTTCGGTATGGTATTTTGATAAATTGATAACTGTACCAGATGAATTAACAACGAAACAAGTTTGCATGAAAACATGTATTTTTAACATTTTGCAGCATTATGGATCACAACTTTATGTAAAGCATATAAAGCATAAGCATATAAACTTAGAAAAAGTCTCAGTACCCCACAGTGTATTGTCATAAAAATACATCAATAATTCCTTTACATGCAGAAATGCCTAAAGGTAAAACATGTTTAGCAAAGTGTCAACATATCAACTTTTGTTTTACATATAGCAGACATCTCTCTGAGTATATATACATACTCTTCGGAGATGAGATAGGAAGTTGAACACGGATGGGGTCACACCATCTCTCAGCCTGACAACCTGACCTGTCCTGTCAAAATCATCAGGCTTGAAGTGACCACCACTCAGCTTGGATGACTCGGAAGAACCAAAAACCCTCCCTCTTTAATGCAACTTCACATTGCCTTCTAAAGCCTGTGTCACAAGGAAACCTCAAAAATATGAACGGAGAGAGAAACAAAACAGCAAGAGATGAGGGTACCGGTGCCAGCTGTTAGTATTTCGTGGATAGCCAAAACATTAGCTACGGTCAAAAAATTATCATAGAAATGATATTTAGTCAAACAAAACAAATTACTGTTCAATCTTACTTGTGAAGGGTAATTCTACGTGTTCTGCTTGCAATTGTGCGCCGGGATTGCATCCCTGTTTACTCCCTATGGGCTCTGATGCAGAGTTGACCCAACCAATATGGCGGTGACGCACGACGCGCTCCAGCACGTAATGAGGCGTCTACGTACTAAAATCTATGGGCCCTTCGTCCCAGACCCGGAAGTCGAGCTTTTTTTCGCCTCAAGCGCCACTGAGCAATTTACGTAGGAATGAATGGAGCTCCGCCTCCGACACGGTGTCCGGCTCTTATTATACATCCACGTTCTGCTGTCTGGGCTGTGGCTAACACATGCTAAGCAAAGCTCAAGTTAACCGCTGTGCAGCGCGCTGAGACCGAGGAGCTGGCTGTCAGCATGTGTTCCGGCTTCGTGTGTCTCCGGCTACAACCCGACTGTACACGTTAGCTGGCCCGTCTGACTGCTCGGAGTGGGGGGCGTGCGGGAAGGCTTGCTACTGCCCGCCAGCAGCAGCAACAACAGCAGCAGCAGCAGCAGCAGCAACAGCAGCAGCGGCGGCGGCGGCGGCGGCCACGGTCGTCTTGACGACAGCTGGCCCCGGATCGCCCGTTGAAGTTCCTCCTCCGTCTGCGGATGAGCCAGTCCGGCAGCTTTAGCCGTTTGTAGCTGCAACACAGCGGGGCGGTGGATACATGTCTACCTCCCAACCACGAGGCGAGTTACGAAAGGGAAATCTTGCAGTTCATGTTTCGTCAAGAAGTCAGTGTGGCGTCTTTTATTCCATCTTGTTCGTATCTTTTCCAACACGAGAAGAGGAATATGTCAAGGTATAACATATACAGCCTGCTGGACTGGGTCTACGGCGGCGTGGACCCCAAGTTTGAGGGCAACGGGGGGCCCGAGTGTGCCGCCTTCCTCGCGCCCCAGCAGCGCATCAGCGAAAGTGTGGTGATAGTCGTCATGTCCCTGCTGGAGGTCGGCGTGGCGCTGAGGAAGATCAACCTGTCCAAGGAGCTCCGGCTGGTGGGCAGGGACTGCGCGAGGACCAAGGAGGACAGTTTGGGCAAGAACCTGTTGCTGGTGGCGCTCTGCATGACTTTCGGCGTGGAGGTCGGCTTCAAGTTCGCCACCAAGACCGTGATCTACCTGCTGAACCCCTGCCATGTCGTCACTATGATCCAGGTGAGCGTTTCTGTCCGGATGGAGCGCAGCTTCAGTGGCCTCCTTGCCGCTATAACACACAGTAACAAATAAACACCGATCACCGACTGACACGGATCACTTTTGAGCCGTAAACTAGTCACTTTACCTTAACCAGTGCTTAACCCGTGCAACCTTTTTGGAGAGGTAAACAATTCGAAAATGATAAAAGCTTAACTTAATCTTGCTGAACATCAAGAGTGATAAAACCTCTCCATGTAAGCACATTACATGTGTCTAACTACAAATGCAATGCCAACAAAGCTCAGTTTATCGTCATTTTAGTTCCAAATTCTTGTGTATGGATCTGAAGTTACAATGTGGTGTCTTTATTTCCTTCAGGTAACCATTACTCTTCCAACACTGCAGCCACACACTCGCTTGCTTACACATATGAAACAGGGTGGATCATGGTGCAACTTCATGGACAGTCATCAGCCTTTTTTTGTTTCCTGAGTTATGTGCAACCATGGAGACCACACTGGAGTTTGTATTTGACTGAGGAGCGCTTTGAGGCGTTTCTCTGCCTGGGTTAAGAAGTAACTTTATGTTGCCTCTCGTGCTTGTTCCCTCCGCCAGTTCGGATACGGTTTACAGAAGTCATATCTGTGTTATGGTGTCATTTCGATGCTGCAATAAAAGACTACTTGATGTCTCGAGTTTGGCCCAGGGGTGAGCTCACTCTTTATGGCTGCAATAGACAATAATCCAGATTTAAAGCTGCTCAGAATGAAGCTGAGCCCCCCCCCCTTCCCTCGCATAAAAGCCCCAACCACTTGAACCACTTGTTGAGTGTAAATCATAAGAACTGCTCTTCACGGCATACATGAATGCGTTTGGAACGAGAGGCCTTTGTAATGCTTGCTGGCCTTCGACACCTGCCGGGCGCCCGCACGACCTTCGTGGTGCATGATTGCATGACGGGTCATGGCAACAGGTCGCTCCCGACCGAGCTTTGGTTTATTCATCACACACACGTGCGGCGCGGGCATGTGGGTGACACTGATGTGGTGTGGCTGTGTCAGATTGTGGGGAGGTGGTATGATAAGCAGGAGACACTGATGGAGAAAGCTGACTGGCAGGAAGAAATGACTGATGGCAGCAAAATGCCCTTGGTGGGTGGAGATCAAGGCTGAGATAGCTCACGCAGGATATTCCTCACATCTGAGCAGGCGAAGGAGGCGCGCATAAGGAGAGCTTAAAGAAAGTTGCGCCCTGACTGCTTCGACGCGAGGAGGTTGTTTTTGGCAAGACGTCTGGGGCGTTTTGCCTCCGTCGCTTGCTGATGATGTATTTTGCACCGAATGAGATTCGGCGTGCTCATTATTCAACCATTTACTGGAGGATTCTTCTCGATTTGACTCATTGTGCCGGCGCAACCTCAGTGTCGGGGTTTAGTCAGAGTACTTGGGTGGGGTTAGCCCTCTCTCTAATCTCTTCCAGACCTGGTGGAAGTCTGAGCGTTGAATACTGATTGCAGAGCTCTCCAAGATACCAGTTCTCTGTTTTTGTTGTAGCTTTTGCTGAGGATGTAGGAACAATTGAGTTCTAGTCACAAAGACTTTTGTGCAACATTATGAAGGGTTTTTTTGGGGGGGGGGGCAGGGCAACTTTCTCTTAACTTCCCATGAGGCCCAGAGAATTGGGCCGAGTCAGCTGTTTCTGCAGCTGAAGTCGATGCAGCCTTCGAGTCATCCGGCATCCAGCTCACCTGTGCTGAGCCAGTAGAAAAGACATTGTTGGCATGCTGCAGCAGATTATTCCCCTATTTTCTGGTATCTTGTGTGTTCTTGTACTCCATCCTAATTCCTGAAAAGCTTTGCACTGGAAATGACAGGGCTGCATGACGCACAGAGTGGCCGTGCTGCTTGTGATGTTCACACCCGCATCAGAAGCACCAGGTGAGCGCGCATCGCTCGCCACCAGGCGTGGGAGTCCCTCAGTGGGAGGGGGTGAAGAGTTCGCTGTGTAGTGACTGACGAGCAGATGCTTCACATCTGACAACGCAGATGTCTGGTGTGTTCCCCACAGCGTGCTACAGGAGCCATTAACGCTGCGGAAGCCGGACTGATCAGTTTCCCGGCATGGATTTCCGTTTGAGTCCAGTGAGTGTGGGTGGAGCTCTTTAGGCAAACCCAATAACAGAGTGCAGGCTACAGGATGGAGATGCGCTGAAATGACATGCCATGTATGAGATTAGGTGGAGTTTATCTGAACGTCTCATCCGGGGGAAATCACATATGATGGAACAGATGCTTTGTATGCATTATCTGACTGTAAAGCCAAGCGTGATTTCCTAACATGAAATCTTCAAAATCTTGATTGATGGAGAAAAATCAGCCACCTGTAAACAAGGTGTTGGTACTTCCGAAAGTTTGCAATGTCATAAGGCTGATGCCACGTTTCAGGCCCTTTAATATGCATCAAAAAATGGGATAAACCAGCTGTGCCAATAAGGAAGCCCTTTGATTGACATTGTTGATTTGTGTGACTGGAGAGTCAACCAATCAGAAGAGTCGAATGTATCAGTGTGTCCTGGAGGGACCGAAAAAAACAGGCTGCTCCTAGTAAACCTCCAAAGATAAGATCAGGAAAAGACCCGTGTTTACTGCTTGAAAAACTGCTTTCTCAACAATGTACATAGAGACGTAGGGGAAGAGGGTGAAATATGCACCCCCTCACGAAAGTCAGGACTCCTCTTCTCTGTATTCACTCGACTGAATCATAGCGTGCAAGGAAGAAATGGGTTTCTTTTCATGCCACTGAGGCGTTTGTAAAGCTGTGATCGGGATCGACTCTTCCCAGTTGAAAAGTAGGAATAAAAAGTTCTCCAACATCATGGCTACAAAGCAACGAAGGCTGAACTCACTGGTTCCAACTCCAGTGTTAATGTCCAAAACAAGATCGTGTGTGCGTGCCACGCCCTTGTTCCTCTTATCAAGTGAACTTTCCTCCCTGCGTGTCGTGTGCGTTCCCCAGCAAGCCAGTTGCCCTCACCGGAGGGTGAGAAAAGGCTGGCGGAGCAGGCTGGCAGAGCGCAGGTGGACTGAGGGTTAAATATTACTGCACAAATATGAACTCTTTCCTTAACAAAATAAAGCCTCGCGGCATTTCTGCGGCACCTTTCGAAAGGTTCGCGCGCGGGATGGAGCGGCTCGTTGTTAACAGGCTGTGTGCCAGCACCACTCAGCATCAGCGTGACAGACAGCATCCCTCCTTTTTCTGTGCTTTTTATCCAAATGCCGCCGCATTCACAGTATCAGCTGCTGCAGTACAGAGCACATTGTTCACTCAGTCATTGAGATTAGACTGCAACTGTACTGAACTTCTAGCAAAAGAGCACAACTTATCAGTGTTTGAGGTCTTTCAGTTCATAAAAGGCCAACGATCCCTTTTGTTGATTACACAGCCATGCTTTTACTTTGAAACTCCTCAACGGCAGCCTGAACATGTGATATTCATATTATAGCTGGCCGTGAGTTCGAGATATTACCTTAAGTCTACGTATGAAATGACTTCATCTGTGGAAGCATCCATCAGTACTTTCAGGTTGTGCTGGTGTTCTCTGCTGCAGGTGGTTTTTCCAGTTTGATGAGTGTCACCTTGGGTGACTGCTCATCTCGCAACTCACTGTCTCTGCTTAGAAAAGGCTTTAATGTGATGATGCTTCACTTTTTACTTTGTAGACACTCCTGCGCCATTCCAGGCTAGACTATGAGAGAAACGCGGATTACGAGTGGTGGCGGCAGTGCGGTGCTTCAGACAAAATTGGACGTGGGTTGTAAACATGACCAGGGAGAAATGGCCACTGTGGTTAATCGACTGTAATGCTGCAATAATACAGTACAAACAGATTTAGAGGACGGGGTCAACACTCGCAGAGTTTATGAACTCACCAGAAGTATTTTCATTTGGTGCAATAAAGCAGCACGTGAGACGCATGCAGATCTTTTGAAAGCACATCAGCCCGTCGGTCCGATTTCATGTCACTGCAGTTAAACTGACGTTAAAAAGGGACATCCTTTTTTTAAGGACGTTGATCAACTTTTTCATCAGGTTGCAGCTTAAAGTCGTCAATCGTCAGCAACTCGTCTACTATTGTGCCTTTGTCTATTTGGCTGCTAAGCAGCCTAATGCGTTGACTCAGTTGGACCTCAGCAGCCCTGCTGTGGCATCTTGCACCAGGATGTTACTTTCAGATTCCTAGGTGGGGCCATGATGCCATCACAAGCATCTGCAACACCTAGAGTCCTCATGGCACTGTCGCTGGAGTTATGTACTATGATTGAGATTGTTTAATATGGCTTCTTTAGAATTGGTCACAGCTGTAATGGGGACAATAAACCATGCTATCATTTTTTAGTCTGAGGTGTTATGAGTTTGTTGTGGTATAATGAAGGTGTCATGATTTACTTATTCAGGTTTTGAACCTTGAGTATGAAGAGAGAAAAAGTCACAAGTTTTTTCATAGTGTTTGTAAAGTAAAAAAGTCTACAGGCTTAAGTGGCCCTCTTGTTTTGTGCAAACTGCCTCCCCCCACCTCCCACGGACTCTTATTGTTGAGTGTCAAAGTATGAATGATTGCTTTTGCAGAACCACGCGAGACAAATGATGCATTAGCATCCTTGTGAGCTGAAGAGTCACATGACGCATTTTTCACAAGTGGGGGTAACAGTTGGCTCTGATCATGTGTCAATGTATTGAAAGCGACTGTGACAGTGGAAGACTCCAGGCTATCACCTCAGCGAATTTAGCTCCGAACGGCTCCGTGATGAGGAGCATGGAGTATTGTGAGCTGGGTTGTGATTTCTCTGTCTGCTGCAACCAGAGTAGGACGGGCAGCTGGCAACTGTCCCAGCGAGTATTGAGCAAGAGGTACTCCGTGGTCAGGTCGCCAGTCCATGGCGGGGCTGACGGGGGGGAGACGGGCAGCCACAAGTGCCCTCATTCACACCTATAAGTCATTCCACACAGTCACAGGGGCAACGCGCAGAGTAAAGCCAGAGCAGCCTGAGCTGTGCACCATAACATTGCTGCACAGATGCACGTGCAACACTGGTGCTTTTGAACGTTCTGAAGGAAAAAGAGCAAATGACATTCAGAAAAAAAAAAAACACAAAGCAATGTGTTTGAGTTGCTATGACAACAGCCTGCTCACTGTGTCAAGGTGTCCAATGAGTCCCACAGGCATTACATGCGCGATGGACGGTGACAGCCAGAGCTGACGTGGCTTCAGAGCAGCCTCGCCAAGTGGCGATCCGACAAGAAAGCAAATTAAAAGTTTCTCATCGAACACCGACAGAGTGCCGGAAATGTCCAGGAATCGAGCGGGCGTTCGCCTCACACGCAGCGCATCGATTCAGCAGCTCCGGCGACGACAAAAGCAAACTTTCAGATTAATCGTGAAAGCCTCGCTCCCCAAAAACCCAGAAAGACACTCGTTTGCCAGCCCACTTTCGTCTCCCGCTGAACACAACAGGCTGCATACCAATGTCCGTCCTTTGTCTGTCCGAGCGAGCTCCCTGCAAGGCCCCCGGATGGACGTGTTTCACCTCTAACAGTCCTCACGCTGGGCAACACTTCTCTGAAGTCCGGAAGCTGGTGCTGGTCAGCAATTCAGCGGTCACTGTGGCCAAGGGGAACAATATTAGGCGAGAGGTTTGATCCCCGTTTCTTCGTGACATGGAAAACAACATATCTGAACCAGGAAAGAACAGTGCTGCAAACTTTCTAAGGACAAAAAGGGTGTTTGAGAAAGCAGTGGATGAGAACCTCTTTTTCCCTGGAAGCCTCGAAGAAGTGCTGTGGCCCCTGTCCCACTTGTTATTGGTCCAAAACCAATGAAGCCAAACCCTGGTGGAAACACACACTCTCACCAACATACGAACTTCGGGGCGTTTGTTTCTCAGAGCTGCACCACGTCTAACGAAGTTTCCTATTGTGATTAACTCTGAAATGCGTCATTTTAAATCTGACAAGCTCTTGGCTTTTCAGTGATCCGTGGTGAATGACACATTGATGTGGCACTTATGTGGCAGCTCTCTCGTCTCACGCCCGGTCCAGCTAGGCAATTTTTCCTCCGAGAGGAGCAACGACAGGACTGGATGGCTACTCAGCAGTGTGTCTCACCGATTTAATAAGATCGTGACTTCATGAGCCAGGATCTCACTTAAGGGGTTAATGCTGTTGCCGACCTGAAGTGGCCTTTTGCATTGAAAGAACTCACTGGCACCTTTTCCTGGCACTTTTCAGATCAGGTCTTGTCCTGACAGTGTCTCCCATTCACTGGCCTCTTCGGCACTGTGTCAACAGTAGGATTCTCTTTGGACTTTGTTCCAGTTGTGTTCACACTGCAGACGAGCACAGAGGCTCCCAGACGTACCTGTAGCAGCCCGGGGCCAGTGGGAAGTGGTCCAAGAAATCTCGGGTTGCTTTCTTGTACTTCTGCTCCCAGCCTTCGGGCGAAGCCACTTTTTCTTGTGTCAGATGGTGTTTTTGAACCAATCCAAGTCTGCAAGGTCGTCCGGGCGCCGGCGGGCCACTTGACGGCGCACAGATTGCAAGCCCACCTCATAGATTGGGTTTTCAGCGCAGGACTAAGGCAAACTTTTGGATATAAATAGCGCTTGACAAGGGAAAGGTATTCGAAAACAACTGGAGGCCGGCTCCTCCTCTGTTTTCACTCGAATCCGTCCAGGTTTGAAGCAACACAGCAGCAGCTTGGAGTGAAGCTGTGAACACAAAGGATTCAGGGGATTTCTAGCATTGATTTTGCTTTAGTTTTTCCTTCTGGTCTCAACAAAACAGGTTCTTTGCTGTCGCTTGAGGAAGGAGCTGCAGATTGCTGCAGTGGTGCTGGACATTGGTAAAGTACATCGAGGGGTAACACCTGGCTGCTGCTGGACCTGTGTGGGAATCGACACTAGTTGTGCCGCGGCTGTTCTCTTCGAACTCAGCCTTCACTTCCTCTTTGGGCTCTTTGAACAGAGGGAAGCAAGTCAAAGTTTGCCCAACGGGGTGTTGTCTCACCCATTTCCTCTCCTGTCAGATTGAAAAACACTTGCGGTGAGCTCATTGTGCCACACTGAGAAACGGGAACTTTGGCACCGTTACACCTTTTGGCCGCTTTCATCATTGTGTGGACAAAGAAATGCACCACTGCCAGACACAGGGACAGGTTTGGACCAATGAAAAGAAGGGCAGTTCATTGAAGAGAAGAACTAAACTATTTGTTCCTCAATGGAGTCAAACGTCCGTATATCCACAGCTGAGTGGTTCAATCGAGGTGCTATTGTCTAAAACGAGCATCGACAAGGAAGGGGGAAAACTAGAGGAAGAAAAAAGACGCAGTTCAAAGACCAAAAATGAAAGTTTTTGTGAGGACGACAATGTGTTGCTATGGTTACACCATCTCTGATGGATAAACTGGAAACTCTTTTTCATCGGGGGCCAAATGCAAGAAAATAAACTGAAGGCAATGTCTTTTACCTGCCACTATATTAAGTGCACTGTTTGGCATCTTCATCCTTGTGTGTAGGAGTAATGATGCAGTTCTGACTCCCTCCACAGATCTTCCTGTTGGCCTGTCCGCCCTGTAAAACAGCGATGGTGGTCTTTAGGTGAGTACACGGACCCCTGGCACACGTCCGTGAGCCTGGATATGTCCCTATCGTTTGAACACCGTATTTTGGTAGAACGCTTCTTACACCACTGAGTGTTCGCCTTCATTTCAACCCACGTTCGCTCGATATTTACGCAAACGTAAACATGGGCCAAAGGGACTTCAGCAGGTTGAAGAGAACAGATTTATCTTCATACAAACACCAAATGTTTTGGGGTTTTTTTGCCAATTGCTTCCATTCAAAACACTGATGGGTTTGGTTTGAAATAACTGGCAGTGAGGGTGACGTTGTGTTTCCATCCTGAACAGCTGCTCCCAGCAGCAGCGATTTCCCTCATACTGCTGTGGCAGCGTCGGTCCTGGAAATAGAAATGTTAAACACTCCTCGATCTGCTCCTAATTCTGCCCCTGCAGCCGGCACGCGTAAACTCCTGTCAGTCAGGCCGCGAGTGGGACATGAACGCAGCCTACCGTGGGACGACATGGAGGAGTGACAGCCAGGGTTGGTGTGAGAGAGCGCTCGCGATGATCAGGCATTTGTTAGAGGCCGCTGCACTCAACCAGAAATCTCCGCTTCTCACAAAACTCGGATGAGCCAAACCGGCGAGAGCTGCTTTTCTTTCTGTTCTGAAGAGTGCGTTCATACACCACCCCGAGACCGATTTCTAAAATACTGTATTCCTAAAACCCTTGCTCTTAAGTACAAAGAGGCATCAAACTGTCAAGATAAATTGTTGCATTATTTTGAAACAAAAATTTAGGAGTCACTGCACCAAACATTGTTACTCTGGTCAGGAACGCCTTGAGCCCTTTCCGCGCCTCAGTGCGTGTTTCCAAACATCCTGAAAAGTAAAGATGAGAAGATGTAAATGGGGGTGGAAAAAACAGTGTTTAATTGGCCTCAATAAGAGTTTGTGGCACTCGTCTAGTCCACATGCTGAATCCAGCTGCAGAGGGAATCATCAGGGGCACAAACAGGAGCGCTCAGGACTCACTGAGTGCCTCCGTCTCCTTGGTTCTGCTGAGGCAAACAGCTGCAGGGCATCCATGAGGACACACACACACACACACACACACACACACTCACCCAACACTGCCTTGTAAAGAGCAAAGGACTTGAAGATTTACGCACTAACGCTCCAAACTATCGCTGCCGAGGAGCACGAGCTCCAAACAAATGCTGGTGACCTGAAAAGTGTCAATATTTTCAAAGTAATGTAAAGAACAAGTGCAGATTTTCAGCCTGAGTATTGATTATGACTGAAAGCAGCTTTTTATATAGTGATGTATTTAATTCTTTACTTGTTCTCAGTGAAAAGGGGAGAAACAGTTTGCAGGGTGGTGAATGATCAATAAACACACAGATTCTGAATGACATCCCAGCAGCACTGCTGTTTTCCTACTGACCTTGAATGTCACAACAGTTGTTTTGGCTCAGCAGACAATAGGTTCAGTTGGAGGAGGCGGATGCAGGTTTCCCCCGTTTGACACATAAGCTCCTGGGTTTTCCCCTGTACAGTTCAGGCTGTCTTGGTGATGCTGTTAGTTTTGGTGTGTGTGAAACCAGAGGAGAATCTCTCTCCCGTCTGCAGGAGGGCTCTGACAGGCGAGTGAGGTGGGGGGGGGGGCAGGTAAGGGCAAACAAGGAGGAGTGGATCCAAACGCTTATTCCTTCAATTCTGCCCACA
Organism: Malacoctenus gilli; assembly: GCA_032164315.1. Lineage (NCBI taxonomy): Eukaryota > Metazoa > Chordata > Actinopteri > Blenniiformes > Labrisomidae > Malacoctenus > Malacoctenus gilli. The sequence continues at coordinate 4,472,799 of JASSRZ010000006.1, read as the reverse complement.
TTTTCAGTTCCATTCCCAGACGGTCCGTCCAAAGGCCACGGCTGCAAAAAAAAACCCCAAAGCATGAGCCTCCAACTGCCTGAAATATCGCAGCGCTGACCTTTGACCCCAAGCAGGCCACTGCCATCAGGGACGACTCTGATTTGGTTTCTCGCAACATGGAGCCTAACGCGTGCACTCCTGCTAATATGGCAGGAAGGCCATACTCCATGAAGGATTGTGGAGTCCTGCAGGGAGCTCAGGGCGGATGTTTCATGTTTTCAAACCAATCTGTCATTGTTGATTTTTGTTGTTTCCCATTCCTGTTTGTTTTTAGACTGCAGGTCCACATGCTGAATGGAGCCTTGCTGGCTTTAATGTTTCCTGTCGTCAACACCAGGCTGGTAAGTGGCTGGAGACAGCAGCTCTGCAGCTCCACTTGTCACTAGGGTCCTGGCATGGGAAGCGTCGCTTGTCGTGACTTTGTCCCAGCTCCAAATACGACAAATTTGACTTTCAAACAAGAGATTTGCGCATCGTGTGTAATGGACACACCAAGGCAGGAGCCTTCAAAATAAAAGCACTTGGTAAACTTAATAAGTGCCTTTTGTAGGTTAAGGTGATATTTAGGTAATTCTGTTGTTGAAAAACTGTAGCTCAGGCATTCAGAGCGCGTTAGACTCCCTGACGACTGCAAAAGGACGAGCAGCAACACTGGTGACTTACAGACTCAGTTTTTTTCTCGTGAATTCATTTTCTTGCTGTCAGGTTTGATCCGTCTTCGATTTTGAGTGGTCATTTTTGGTGCCGTAAACCCTGAAAGTCAGAAGTTCCCTGTGAGAGTGAAAACTGGTTCCTCTGGAACAGGGAAGAACATTTACTCCCAAATTCTTTGTGTTTATTTGCATGAGTGGGTTTTATGTTACGGGTTTGGGCGTCATCGCGCAGAGGCACGAGGACAATGAAACGCCCAGCGGCAGGGTGACGCACTGTATGGGCGAAAGGCATCGGTTTACCATGAGAGAGGAGAGGCGAATCGCCCACCTCACGTGTAGTCCCACTCCTCACGGCTCATTCCCACTCGCTGGAAACGAAATTGTTAAAGCGAGGACGGATCAACCCCGACTGCCACTGACCCAGGAGCAGTCGGGCTAAAGACGAGATGAGATTTGTGCTGCAGGCCAGCAGCGAGCCTCTGTGCGTGCTGCTTTCTTTACTGCCTGCCGTAGAGACTCCAAGCAGCTCAATCGCCTGTTTTCTTCCTCAGCTCCCGTTTGAGAAGGAGATCTACTACATCCAGCACTCCATGCTGTACCTGGTGCCTCTTTACCTCTTCAGGAAAGGCGGTAGGTTTCCCCTCGTCACGCCCTCCGGTCACCTCGAGCAACAGCTCACCCAAGCAAGTGAGCCGCACGAGGTCGGAAGTTGTTCTTCATGCACGGCTTCAGTTGTCGCTGCTGGCATCACACGTGGTGTCAGTACCTGCTTTTTCTTTGTTCTTGCGTGACACCCATTGTTCCACATGTCACTGTTGTGCTTATTCTAATCACACACAAGCTGCTGATGCTCTTTCATCGTCCCCACGTGCATAAAAGGCATAAAATCTGACAGACAACCTGCACTCATCACAAGTGGCTGCTTTAGATGAGATGGAAATCAGAAAGATCTCAAAAAGTACTGTAACATATTCTGGTGCTGAGAAGGAACCGGCTTAAATCATCATAAACAAAATGAGTTTGGTGAGCCGAAGTCAGGAAAACACTGAGACAACACCGTGCAACAGAACTCGGTCAGTGGTGTCCATTGTGTAGCGGTAATGTTACACTGGAGACGCACAAAAGGAAGCTCTGGTTTGTGTGAGAGTGAGTGTGTGAGGCCTTCCTCTGCTTTTACTGCCAGGAAGGAGGAAACGGGAAAAGCCTGTTTGACACCACATCCTGTTGCTGGTTGTACATGTGGTTGCACGGAGGTGGCTCAGCTGACGTGGCCACACACAAACACACAGAGATCCATGCACCCACACACACACATCAGTGAGGGAGCATCCAGCGATGCACAGTTGCAGCAGACACTCTGTGGTGGCCAGCGATCGCCCACCAGACGCAATCTGACAAACTGGGATTCTCCTCGAACACGAAGGCCTCGCTGACATGAACTGCGTGTGTTTGTGCGTCATTCTCTCCGCAGGTGTATACAAACCTGAGCCTCTGGGGGACATGTGGTGGGCGCTGCTCTCCACCGGCATCCTGTTCCTCTATCACTTCATCTTCCTGCAGCTTCTTGGCCTGGTAAGAGGGAGCCCTCTGGTGGCCACTGTGGGGCGCTTCATGCTTCTGAGGCTTGAAGGACTGCAATTCATCACTGGGCTCATCTCGAGATAGAAGACGTGGAGTCGTGAGACACACGTTTGTAATCTACAGGAAACGTCATTGTCCAATTTGTCCTAAAGAAGTAAATTTCCAGCGGACATGTTACACTTGTAAATATTATCGTTGAATCTGGAACACAGTTTTACTGTTCTTGCTGTTTTTTGAGCCTACGTTTGAGTCCGTGGCCTCGTTTCAGCAGTTTGGCCTCAAATCCAATCCCGCAATCACTGAGTCGCGCTGACCCCTCGTTTGCGTCCCCTGTGTCCGTCCAGGTGACCGAGGTCAACCTGAACAACATGCTGTGTCCGGCCGTGTCCGACCCCTTCTACGGCCCCTGGTACCGGATCTGGGCCACGGGCCACCAGACGCTGCTGACGCTCATCCACGGCAAGGCCCTCACCCTGCTGTCGCAGCACAGCGGCGCCGCCTGCAGATACATGATGGACGCGCTGCGGCCGCGCAGCAAAAAAGTGGACTGAGACACACTCAGACTGCCGCCGCCACCGCCTCCTCGCCTTCCTCTGAGAATGCCTGCTCGCATGGTGAAGATTTTATTTTCTGAATCATCATTTTATTACCTTCTTTCTTTCTTTTTCTTTTTTTTTAGACAGATCTCTTTTACTCAAATGAGTATTTCAGGGCCAGTGACTCGGTGTGTCCTTCTTTTAGCCGCGTCGTTAGCTTGCTTCCTTTTGGCACGCAGGGGCGTTTTTCAGTTCGATGGTTCGCATCGAAGAGCCGGACGGGGCCGACGCACGAGTCAGTGGGCGACTCCTCCAGCTGCCTTTTCTTTTTTCCTCTCTCTAATCGTCACAGAAAATAATAAGAGTCGCTGACACGTCGTTTGTCTGATCCGCGGTTCCAGTCTGATTAGTTACATTAGATCACATGTCGGCGATCAAAGACGCTGTTTCACCCGACTCTCGTGTGGAAGCAGGCTGCAGATGTTGTGAAAGTCGCTGCTTGTTTGTCTTGTGCGGACGTGTGTGTGTGAGATCACCTCTCAGTGTTGTCACAGAAAACTAGAGAAGTCGACGGTGCGTCGACGCGTTCTGTTGAGCTGCTCCTTCGGGGCCTTCTTTCTGCCTCCGACCTGTGCGCATCATTCCAGCGGTGATAATCAGGCGTTTCACGCGCTGCGGCTGAACGAGGCGCTTCGGATGGACGCCGGCTGCTGTTGTCCTGACCTCTGGCCGCGGGGGGTTGTGTTCGTCTTCGTTTCCATTCTTCCTGTGTTGTTTTATTCAAGTCGGACCACATTCAGCAAAGGTGTGAACCTTGACTTGCATCGTTGAGATTCATGTGTTTGTTATGGGTTTTTTCGTGTGGGTTTTTTTTTTTTTTTGCCAAATCAGAGATTTTGGCAGAATGTGTATCTGGACTCAATTTCTGACACTTTATGCGAGTCGACAGTTGAATCTTGGACAGCATCCGGAGACACCCCCCCACACCCCCCCACACACACACACACACCACCACAACTGTAACGATTCACGCTGCGTCCGCACAGAAACGAAGTGAATCCCGAGTTTTTCTTGCATGAACTCGAAATGGGTCTTCAATGGATCACCCAGCTGGAAGGGAGTATTAAGCGCTGTCAGTCACACGGTATATATCATTTCAAGTATGAGGTGTTTGTATTACTGTAGCATATTCTATACGTCACTGTAAAGGAAAGGGACAAAAGAAAGTTTTTGTATTTTTATCAGTTTCTGTTTGTGCTGTATTGATAATTAAAGTGATTTGGGTTAACGAAACTTCCTCGTGCCCCGCGTTCCTGGTTTTGTTTCTCTGGGAATCATCTGACCTTTGCTGCTGCTGCCACAACATTCCCTCAGTCACCAGGAGTCCCTCTGTGTCCACAGGGACCCCGCTACATAAGTTCCTCGCAGCCTGCACATGCTCACACGCCAACAGTCCTTCAAGCTGAAGTTGTTCTGCCATCAATTTTCTGGCTATTGTTTGCTGTACCGTCAGATGCGTTGCTGCCCTCTACTGTTCCATCCTGGGTTTCATGGCCGTGCAAGGCAAGCCACTCTTGCTGGGACAGTGTGACCCCCGGTGGACAAGAGAGGGACAGGAGTTAGTTGTTCCCCTGGTCCAATATCAGGGAGGCTGGCTGACAGGGCTGGTCGCAGCCCACGAGCTGCATGGGGGACACCACTGTGCTGAAGCCACAGAAGGAGCGACAGAGCCTACTGACAAACGAGGGTGAACTGAAAGAGAGATGGAGAGCAGCAGAGTGAGCATCAGAGAAAGCATTAGAATGAAAGAGGATACAAATACTGCAACAGACAGACTGACACAGACACACACACAGTTCTCTGTTGGTTTTGTATTTTTTATTGAATAAATGATTTTAAAAGGTAATAACAATGTTTAAAACTACATTATCTTCACAGCCATTGCTTACATACTCGGATAACCCATCTTTATATATTCTGCCAACCCTCCCCACACTTTTGCAATTTTTTACTAATTTCTTTTATCTTTTGTTTGTTTTTTTGTTGTTTTTTTTGAGTGTACATTTTTTCTTTATTCTTCTTTTGGAGTCATACTATCATAATAAATGCCCGTTTCAAGTCTCGTCACACTAACAGCAATTCATTAGGAAAGAAGGAGGTGAGAGGGAGAGGGTCTACTTCTACAGGGGCGTGGAGTTGAAGTTCCCGGTACATATTATACCATCAACAAGTTTGTTTTCGTTTGTCTTTTTTTTTTTTTCCAAATTACTAAAGCAGAGAGAAAGAGAGAGAGAGAAAAAAAAAATCCAAGTAGGAAATCAAAGTTGGTATGAGGAGTTACACCAGGCAACCCTCCCAGCCCATCGGGCCACTGCAACAGAAACAAGTCGTTTGTACAGTGACACGTCTTCGATGTCGGTGTCTCAAAAGTTCAGAACATAGAAAACCACTAAAATAATTCTCAAACTAGATCCAAAATATTCTTTTGAAAAGAATTTATTCTGATGTACAAAAACAGTCATTTTCCTTTTTTATTTTTTGTTTTATTTTTTCTTATATAATAAAAACTTTCCAACACAAGTTTATTGTAGTTCTTATTTCATTTGTCATTATCATTATTATTGATTCGCTTATTTCTTTTTTTTCTTCCTCTTTTTCTTTTTAATTCATCTATCAGTGCGATTGTATAACCAGTGCAGCTACTGGGTCCAGAGTAAAGAAAACAGGCTTTTTCATCTTTAATGGCATAAAAAATAAGGAAAAATCCATCTTTTTATACAAAGTATAACTGCTGGTCTTTAGGGAAAAAAACATTTATAAACCCATAAAGCTAGGAGGCACACCATGGGATTTTCATTTTTTTTCTTCAAAAATTATAGCAATAATAATAAGAAGAATAAGAATAACAATAAACAAAACAAGTAACAATACTTTGCAACCTTTTTTTTTTTTTAAACCATCCTTGATGCCACGTACGGCTTCAGAGATTGACTCAATGAAAATTCATTGATGAACGCGGTTGCTTAAGTCAAGACAGTTGAGAAAAATCGCACAAAAAAGAAAAAACAAAACAAAAAACGGACATACACGTCATAAACATTGTTGTCAATTGCAGGGGCTTTTTTTTGGAAGGACAGGAAGCCAGGCCTGAAGAGCAGCATTTGGGCGTGGCCGCTGGCGTCTTTGGTTCGGTCCAACATACAAACGGGGACGCGAGCTCGAGCCTCCCACCAAACATGAGGGTGACGGCGCGCTGGGAATGCTGAGGCTCAACTCTCACCCCGTACGGGACCAAAACTCCATCTGCTACAACTAACTCCCAACGCCGTTCCAGAGGATCCCGTGAGGTATCTATGCTTTAGTGAGTACGGTTCGCCACGACGGAAACAAAGCTATGACGGACACCTCCCCCCCCTTCCTGTCTGCGTTGCCGGAGGTGCCCCCCCCCACACACTCGAACCCGGGAAGCTGTGGATGACTTCGGCAACGCGACCGATTAGGTTCAACAACTCGGCCTTTCAGAGGTCAGACGATTCAGCAGCGAGAAGGAAAACTCAGGATGTTCTCTACTGGAACTAAAAAGAAACCAAACAAACCAACAGCAGCATCCCATCTTCCAGGAGAGGCAACGACCACGACCGTCGCTGAGCAACACGCGCCGCGCCTTCACTAACTCGGCCATGAGGTTCGGGCCACAGTGTCGGGAAGTAATCGGAGGGGGATGGGGGGGGGGGTGAACGTGTGACTTCTTGTCCTTTCAAACCTGCAGGGGTGTTGACTTGCACTGGTAAGAAGAAAAAAAAATAACCCTAAAAAATAAACAACAAAAAAAAACAAACACCTGTTGAACAGATCTGCATATATCAAGGATAGTAAAGGTAACACATGTAGGGTTTCCTCCAATGGCGTCGCTGGTGGAGCGTGATAACGACCTCCGACAGTACATTCTGTAGCCCCTCTGATAAAACGCTGCTGCTGCTGCTGCTGCTGGGACTCCTCCTTCTTGGTTGACTTCGACTGTCCGTTTTCCCATAGGGAATTGATCCCAAAGTTAAGCACCCACACTGGCCTGTACGAGCTTCTCATGGGGCTACTGTTTGTATAGGTGAAAGTCGTCCTTCGGTATCAAAGGGAACAAAAAAAAAAAAAAAAAAACTAAGGAGGAGAGAACAAAGTGCCGCCATCACTTGTCTCCCAGCGACGCCTCAGCGGAGAAGATCTTACATGGAGCATCTTTTTAAGGATGATATGATCGATGAGTCCGCATGACCAGTCACGAGCTGTGACCACCCCAATATGAGGTCCGATAGCACCATATTTGTCTTTTAAATCTCTTAATGGTTCATAAGAGTGTGTAAGCCATAGATCAAGCATATCATGGATAAAAACCATAGGTCTCATACTCATACGTACATGCAACTGAATACATTGCATGTTTATACAAAGACATATATGTAAAAGAGCATGGTCAATTTGGTTTTGCAGCAGAGAAATTCAGGTTGTGCTGTATTCGGATGGAGCGGGAGACCCCGCGGCTGACTGCTCCCCCTCGGCGGGTGGTGTTGTACTCTTCACAGAATGGTTTTCATAGATGCATAAGACGCGCTTCCCAAGGTTTAACCCTTAAGGGTGAGAGTGACGCCGCCGCCGCCGCCACCACCGCCGCCCACAGCTTCGGGAGAACGCCCTCCCGAAGTCTACTTCAGGCTGGGTGAGGTCACGCAGGAGCCCACCTGGGTGTCCCTTTTAAAGCATTCGACAGGGAGACCACCTTTACCCTTGTGATGGTGCGGCGGGGGCAAAGAAAATATATAACCGAGGGAAGGCGGGGCAGCAGTCGGCGCGTCGTCTCCCGGTCCGTCGGTTCATAAATCATTCGTTTAAGGCAACACAACTGAAATCTGGGTCATTTCGGGTTACTGTGGATGGAGTGCCAAAAGCCCTTGACGTTTTGCATAAAGAAAAAAATAGAACCTGTCAGTTAGTAAAGGCTGTTACGAAGAAAGATGTTGGTCAAGTAACAGGAACCTCTCAAAAAATTCCATTCTGAACAAAACAAAACGAGCGGGATCGCACGGTGATCCTCAACAGTTGGAACATTCTGATAAGTAAAACCCAGCTAGCCTAAAGTGTGTGTGTGTGTGTGTGTGTGCGCGTGTGTGACTCACAACAAGTAAGTATTTGGAAGGGACATGGCTTCTTAAGTCCTTACGACGCCCAGCCTTTTGAGCGGGTTCGACCTCCCTCCCTCTTAACGGGCCGAGATTCGGCTGCGGCGAGCTCGACTGTGCTCCACCTGCAGCCGGACAGCTGGCCAAACATTCCGACACGCACGGATCAACTGGGGGTCGCGCTGCGGAGCGGCCGGCTAAAGACGAAGCGGTGGTGGTGGTGGTGGCGGTGATGGTGGCGGTGCGGGTTCAACGACGACATCGACTAAGCTGCGGTCCTGCGACGGCTTGGCAGCGACATGCACCTCGGAACCACTCGGCTCGAGTGCGTCCCGAATGACGTTCTTTTTTTTTTTTGTCTCTTTTTTAACACATCAGACTGTGGACGAGCGACAATGGGTAGCTAGAATCTGAAAAAGGCAAGACGAAGGGGTTTTTTTTTTCCTACGATGACAACATGCGAGACGTCGGACAAATGAGCGAGAGAAGCTTGACGAGTGTCGGGGTGGCGGCGGCGCGGCCTGAGCCCAGAGCCGGGCGCCGGCGCTCTGCTGTCGGGTGGCTGAGGACCCGACGCGTCAAACACTTCAAGCCAAAAAAGTGTAGATTAAATCGAGAATATGGCTTTAGGTCGTTACAGCGTGTCCCTGTCAAGTGACTCCCTGCCAGTAAACTCCAACACACACTTTGAATTCAAAACGAAAGCACTTTTTTTCTTGTTTTTTCTGCTTTTTTTTTGTCAGGGGATCTGTAGCTATCTGCACGTCCTCTCCAAAGAGAGGAGATGAGATCCACTTGCTCCCTCTTTTTTCTCTTTTTTTCCTCTCCATACAGAAGATCACAAATCACCCCCTGATTATCCTCGGGCTGAATGGCTTTCCTTCGCAAATTGCCTTAAATTCGAAAGAGAAACGAAAGCAGGAACGCATCCGAAAGCTGGAGCCCAACAAACAGAACGCAAAACGGAAAGCAAACTGAGACTCAGTTCAAGGTTTACAGGGTCCACCACAACAAATACTCAGGAGGGAGGGGAGGGGGGGGGTGTCTTTCAAAGTTCTCGGGAGGAGATCCTTTAGTTAAAACCCAATTTCTAATTCACGCTATTGGTTTTGAAACGTCGTGGCAGACCGGCGTCTGCACCCACACACAGAAGAACACGCAATCGTGAGCTCCGTCAATAAACAACACGGGCCAAGTCCCGGTCAAAGGGCAACACGATCCTAACTATCTATACTTTGGAGTATACATCACATAAGCCATTACAAAGTTCCAACTACAACACTACAAGAGTTTACACGATCACCTCAACAGTCCATTTTTTGAGAGGAATCGGAGAGAGACGACACAGCCTTTGAGAACTGCAGTTGCCTTGCTACATGGTGTTACATGTCTGGATAGTAAGATTAAGGAGCAAAGAGGGGGTGGGGGGGTATTTTTAGTAGGAAGTGCTAAATTGCGGTAAAGCCTGAACAATAGAAGCGGCAGAATAATCCGCCGGAAGAGACTTCCTTCCATCCACAGAGTCAAACACTTGACTGGGTTTGCTTTAGGATCAATAACAGCTCCGATGAGTTTGGTTTTTTTGGACCATATGAATGAATGGGATCGAGATATCGTTATATATGCTGCAAAAACTTAACCACGGGCAGAGAAAAGAAAAGGGGAAACGTGGATTTTCTTGCCATACTCAAATGATGCTTCGTTGCCACCCGTTGCCATGTCAACGTCTCGAAGACGGCCAGCATGGCAACGGAAACTATCATCATAAAATGGTACAGTAGTAGAAATAGCTAGACCAGGAGGGGGCGGGCTCTCCTGGGAAAAGGTCCGCGGAGAGGTCCAATGATTGGTCATGCGGCTCGCTGTCAGGAATAATGGTTGTAGGGTGGTAGAGGGTGCCCGATGCCATTCTGGTAGTGATGGTGCTGGCGGTGGGCGATGTACTCTGCATAACCCATCGTCATCTTCTCGCTACGGTACCTGCCAAAGAGAGCAGAGGTGGGACAGGGGGGTCAGCTGGAGCTGAGCTGGACTGGGAGCAGCTGTGGTCACTCAGTGTGGAGCAAAACACTGAGAGTCACCACGAATCTTAACTCAGTGCAGTCACATGTGTTATTTCTTTCATCTGTGTATTTCAAGTAAAGGTGGACAGGTTCCATTTCTCATTTTGATTTTTTAACACCGTCACTGTGATGGAGGAGACACATGTTGAGATGCATCTGCAGAATGAGGGACGTGTGGGATCAGTCATGGCGGATTTGAAAGTGCTTGACAGGAAAAGAGAGGAAGAGAATTTCATTTGGATGTACAAGACACTGGATTAATTTGGAGCAGGTCACGAGAGAAATCAACAACGTGCAAAGGTGCGTGATGACAACTGGATCTTCAGGAGTTTGGCTGAGGTCCCCCTGAAGTGAACGAGGACGGACTTATCTGCGAAGCAGCATCACAAAGCTGTGGTGAGATACGAGGCTTCTCCTTGAACTAGCACAGGATGAGGACTGTGTCTTGTTCGAGGCTTATAAGTCATTTTCGCTGTCACGTTCCAACTACAATCACTTTCGTGTGCTCCGTCTCCCATCCAGCCAACAGCAGTGACGCACTCATGTATTAGCAGATAACCGAGATGGATACATGTCACATTACCTGGTTAACTTAATGGTCTTCCTGAAGTCGTTTGTGATGGGAGCTTTGTAACCTCCCTTTCGTAGTAAGGAATCTATGGTTTGAATGTGGTCCCAACCTGCAATGTAGAACATAACGACTGTCACCGCATGCACACATGTGATGCTGACGGTCGGCACGAGAAGCAGGTGGAGCTGCCTCGTTATCTCACCTTGCTCCTTTGCAACCTCTGGTAGGTAGGTGGCGGTGCGCTTTGATCCTTTTTCATTGAAAAACTCTATCCTAATACCGTGAACACCCACCTGGAAGCAAAGACAGACAGCAGAGGGATGTATTCATGCCTTACAGCTGCCGGTGTCCGCTGGGTTGAACTGATCACATGTTTGATTCCATGAGCTTTCATTGGGATATAATTGGAATTTATTCCAAACCGATGTAATGTGTACCAGTGAAAACACAGCAGGCAATCAAATGTAATGGGTGTCTTTAAAAAAAAAAGGCGTCCTAAACGATTAGAATAAAACTCCATCGGAGATGATGGTGTTATTTTTAGCTGAATGCTTGTTTTGCCTTGCAGTGAGACAAAACCAGAAGGGCCTCTCAGAGAAGCGGACGCGGGGTGTGCACTGTTATCAGGGCGAGCGAGACGTCTCTGAACGAACGCCGAAGCCGAGAAGGCGACACAAAAGCTGTGATTCAAAGAGGTGCGGGGGCACGGGGCGAGTCTGGCTGATAGCCCGTCTCTTACCTCCCAGTCAAGGTAATCACCGACGTCTTCAAAGTTGGTAAGAAGAGACACTGAGCAGAAGAGGCGAGGCAGCTCATCCCTTGTCATAGGGGGGAAGCGGCTGTCTTTAAGGGCACTGCAGACAGCAAAGCACAAAGGGTGGGGTTACACGAGGTGATTCGGACAGCGCTCCCAACAATCCGGCTTTTTAAAAGGTCTGATTAGTATGTGTGAGGCTTTCTTTGAGGCCTGGACATGAAAATGCAGCCCACTGCACTTTCCAGCACGTGGCCAAGCATCGGCAAGAGCCTGGACTTTGTCATGGACGACCCGCGGACACACAGAGGTCAGCGGGGTCGCTGCACCGCAAACAATGCATGTGTGCACAATACCACTCATGATTCTGTGAGGCGTCATGTGGTTGACAAGTCAGCTGTAGCTGCTTCAGCGTCAGGACGTGGCAGTAAAGACTTAGGAAAGCCTCTTGTCCACATGGAGAGACTTCCCGATGACATGTGCACAGTTTAAAATCGAGATCTCGACACAGCCTGCAAATAAGTGCGATGTCTGTGGATAGAACCACAACAAAGACTGAATCAATCAATAATTCATTCAGGAAAGAAATTAAGGACATGGTTTTTTTAATTTTCTCTTGTTTGGAGAATAAAAGTAGGTTCAGCTTGACGCTTAGAAGAGCCAGTGCTTTTTCTCTTCAAGCACAACAAAGTTATTGGAGATGATTTGCGTTGCAGCTCTCTTTCCTGAACATTTCAATACCATTATTTATGTCAAATATCCAGAACCTGATGCTTAAAGGAACCACCCAAGGATCCTTTCAAGTACTGTTAGGGTTGTTGGGAGCTTATTTCCATGATAAAATCCTGAAACCTTTTGGGATTTGTACATATTATGGGCTCTGAAATGGATCATATGCGTGATGCTTTCCTGGAAAAAAAGACTGAGGCCGAATCATATTTCCTTCTGTAATAGCTTGGAATACTTTTTCAAACCCTTGGAACCAGGGTTGCTTTTAGGGTTTTAAGCCTGTTTCCTTTACAGCTAGCCAAACAAATGTCTAACACTGAAAACCTATGCACTGTTTAGCAACAAAATGTTGTGATTCATTGTCATCTATGATCTGTTATTTGCACGAAGCCATGAATGTAGATGCTCTCGATTCCAATGAGCTCGCCGCTCACTATCCTCTGAAAGTTTCTTGCTGCTACTCTGTGACCTTGCTCCGTCACTGCACTTGGGCGACAACGCTGAGACAAAGACAAATGGCTCTGGCTGCTTACCTGGTAAGGGTGTACTCCCTGAGTCCTGAGTGCAGGTTCATGGCAGAAAATGTACCTATACAACCCCTCAACCGCTTGTCTCTGCCTATTTTCCATGTGACAAACAGCGGGCTGCAAAAACAGGAAAGATCAGGAGAGCATCTTTTAGTGAGGCGCACTGCAGATGTAAACTTCCGTAGTGAGTAAAAGTTGGTTCCAGCACGCACGCACACACACACACACACACACACAGGCACACACGCACACACACAGGCACACACGCATGCATGCACACATACACGCGCGCACACACACACACACACACACACACACACACACACACACACACACACACACACACACACACGGAGGTATTTTTAGGTATTTGTGAGTGTTTAATATCAA
>JASSRZ010000006.1:4430377-4443971 GCA_032164315.1 Malacoctenus gilli | reverse complement strand
GAGTTCACAGGCTCTGATGATGAGCTTTTTTTATCTCACAGACTGCAGCTGCAAACAAGAGGTTGAAAGACGCCCTGCTGAAAAGGAGTGAGGCGGCAGATAAGCGCAAGGATGCTCACAACAGAGGCATGGAGGGAGCTGCTGCAAGAGTCAGGGTAGGAAAGCGTCTCTCTCCTGCTCCCGTGTGGCCACGCAGGCAACAGGGAAGGTGGCGTTGACGGAGACATACGAGCATCTTCCGTGTGTGTTGTCAGGCGTGGCTCCTCAATGAAGTGGAGGTGATGGTCAGCACGGAAGAGGCCCGACGCCACCTCAATGACCTGCTGGAGGACCGGAAGGTTTTGGCTCAGGAGATCAACAACCTCAAAGAGCAGATTGACGCCGGAGAGAAACCTGCCCGTAAAATCCGAGTGAGTGGAGCAATCTGTAACGAACAGCGATAAAGGACGGAGTTACAGTTGTTGACTCAGAGTTGGAGGAGCACTTAATACTCTGTTCTGTGGCGTCTTTTCTTGCAGCGCCGCACACTCATCATCTCTGAGCTGGAGAGCCAGGGGGCGCTAGAAACCCCTCTGACCAAACAGGTGGAGAACCTGGAGACAGAAATGGGGCTCAGGTGAGTCGTGGTGCACTTAATTTGTCTCTGCGCGTCAAAGTGTGTTAAAAGTGTGTTGTCGCAGTACGTTTCCCTTCAATAACACTCTCATTGTGTTGCTTGTTTGTCTATAAATAAAAATATCGTCTCTGTGTTCCATCAAGACAAAAGAATGGGTGTGATTTCCGTGTTATACAAAGAGTGAAGCCATCAATGACTGAAAGGCTCACTGAGAAACTCATCTCAGAGGAAACGGTCAAATCAAGGGCAAATGAGACATTACAGTGACTCACTAGCACCACCCAGTGCTCCACCATGGTACTACTCAAATCTGGCGTACTGCTTCTTGGAAACTTTGACATCTGTGTGTGCTTTATTGCAATAAAGAGTCTGTTAAGGTTTACAGGGTGATGTTTCTTTTCTGACCAGGAATGCCCAGATAGCTGAACTACAGCAGAGAGTCCTCGTCGCAGACGGCGAAGGTCGTTTAAAGCAACGTATCGACAGCTTGACGAGCATCGGGGAAGTCAAGTGTGCCCTGAGGCTCCTCATGTCCGAGGTGAGGACATGCTGAAACACCTCTCAGCTTTAAAACTCGGGCTTGGATGAGTCGAACATCGTTTTGCATCCTTACGCTTTGCGTCTCTTCAGCTGGTAGCGGCTAAAACGACCTGTGCCAAGCTAGAAAGTGAGGTGAAACAGGAGCAAGGAAACGCTCAGGATCTATTGAAGATGCTGGCTGATGAGCGAAACGTCATGTCGGCTATGGACATGGAGCACCAGCAGCAGCAGGTGGAGCTGGAGCAGAGGCATCAAGAGAAGGTAGACACTCCAACACCATCTTCCTCTTTGTTTCTCTTTTCATTACCTCCTCTGTTCACCTGCATTTTGCTGTTTTGTTTTTGTCTTGCTGCAGGTCCTTTACCTCCTGAACCAGCTGCAGAGTAAACCTATATGCACGGAGTCGGATGAAACGAAGCAGAGAGATGAGCAGAGCTCCAAGGAGAAGGAGCTCCTGCAGCGCCTCCAAGTGCAGGTCACTGTCTGCTTTTCCTCCAACACTTTGGTTCCCCGTCGGGCGTCTTGCAGGTTTTCCGGCGTCCCATTAATCACTGTCCGACACGTGTTGCATACAGGAGGGGGAACTGGGAAAGCTTCGAGAACTGAGTGAGCAGAACCAGACGCTTGTGGAGCAGAATGAGCAGTACAGACGGGTAACTTTGATGGTTGCTCTTTGTTACTTTCGCAAAGAGCGTCGCTTTTAATTTCCAGTTTAGAATCAGTTTAATTACACAGTGTGAGGAGCTCAAATCAATCGTGTTCGTGACTGTTGTTCGTCAGAAACTGTCGCTGCTCCATCTGGCGAGTGGGAAGAAAATCCTCATTCCTCCGAGCATGAATGAACAGAGCGCAGATGACTCGTTTGAGTTCGTTCTTCCCAAAGTAAGTTTCTGTGTGGTTTGCAGTAACTTGACTCCTCTTCATTGTTTTGCTTCTGTGTGGCAGCTCCCTGATCGTCTTCTCCTTGTGATTTCTCTCCTTGAAAGCCCAAACCGAACCGTTTCACCACAGCAAAAGTGCCGCTGAACACCACGATCGACGTCAACGAGCTGATGTCGTCGAGCGAGGAAGAGGAGGCGGCGGACGAGTGGCGACCCGAGAAAGCCGAGAGGGGACGCAGAGCTTCAAAGAAACCGAAAGCCAAAGGGGTGAGGACGAAATGAGCCGCCTGTTCCACAATGAACGACTTTGCTTTGACAGACATGCAAGGGTTGAAAACACGTCCTGATCAGTTGGCTCTGATAAACCAGAGAAAGGCTTCAACACTGATGTTTCCTCAATTTCTGATAGATTTGCACCTGAAATGTTTGCAGTTCGTCGTGGAAGTCGTGACAATGAAATCACCCCGGAAATCCAGTTGTGCCCTGGAGGAGATTGAGCTTCCTGAAGTTTTGTTGTTTCATGATGTGATTCGACACAATGTGATTGAACCTTCAGACTTCCCGCATCGTCCCACGATCAGTCCATGACTCCCAAGTTCTGCCTCGCAGCGCAAATCCTCTAAGATGTGGCCTGTTGTAAGTTGTGTCCCTCGCTGTGTTTTCTCCAGTGTGCGTGTAAAGGCCGCTGCAGCAACAAGCAGTGCAGGTGTCGCAAAGGGAAGCTGACGTGTGGGGAGAACTGCCAGTGCGATCATGGGAAGTGCCGAAACATGGACCCCCAGGCCGAGGTACCGCACGCCGACATGCTGCTGCTGCTGCTCTTGCTCTTGCTCTTGCTCTTCACGTGCTCCCGAAGGGTCACAGCTGTGTACTGATGGAAGACAAAGGGCACATTGTTGTTTGTAATGGCTGAAAGTTGGATGTTTCCACTCCTCTGCTTGGTTTTTGCCTTCAAATTAGCGCCTCAAGTGCTTCAGATGGCTTATTTTGTTTCCTGGTTTCAGGATGTAAGTCACACAGAGAGCGCGTCCAGAGACTCCGTGTCCTCTCATGAGCCCCCGTCAGTCAGCCCTGAGAACTCCACCTTCTTCAAGCCGCCGTCCTGCACCCCCACCAAGAAGGTAAAGTCGCTGTACAGAAACGGACGTTGTCCTGGAAGGAAATATTCCGAAAATCACACAGCATTCAAGGAAGTGTCACAGTGATGTTTTGCTCTGAATTTTGTGTGTCGCCATGTTCAATCAAAGCGAAATCATTTTCACTTGTGATTGTTTGGCTTCAACTGTGTTATTTAGTCACAGAAGCTTCTCATCGCTAGTCCAGGCAGCAGGGCTGCGCTCACCTGAAGCTGCTACTGTTCCAGGTGTTGAAAGAGATCGGAGACATGGGACACCCCACTGCCGACCTGGGGCTGCTCAGGAAACCGGAGGAGGAAGAGGAGGAGGAGAAGGAGGACGCCTTTGACGAAGATAAAACAACCGTCAGCTTCCTCAACAAGAAGAAACGATTCCTGACGAGCTTCCACAACAGTTTTTTCTCCGGTTTCTCTCCGGTCTTGGAGGACTCCTAAAGGGAACCGAGTGGAGCAGAGCTTCTCTTTTCTTTTTCCTTTTTTTTGCACATGACGTCGTTCTTGTGTTGTCCTTTCTTAAAGTGATTGAAGTACTGTAAGAGTAGCAGTCGATTCTAAAACTGTAGAGGGAGCAAAAGGATTGAGTAGCATCTAATGATTGACTAGAATCAATGCAATGATAACAAAACTTGTACGTAGCTTTTCGTTTATAGGGTCTCATCATAGATAAGAAATAACAAGACTAGTTGCATCAAACTATCGGATCAAATGCCGAACTCACTTTGATGTGGCCAGCCTGTGCGTTCAGATTCAAAGTGAATTAATAAAACGTTTTTTTTTTACAGTTTTTGCCTGAATAATTCTCATCTTCACGTCGGAATTAATCGTTTCATTCGCTCCGTCTGTTACGATGAACCTGTCACTTTTTATCGATGTCTGTAAGGACTGAAACATGAAAAGTGGTTGATTAAACTAACAGTGAAACGAGTCACGCCGGTGTCGGTTTGTACGGACGGAGGCTGCGGTCACAGCGTCCCTCCAAACGAATCCTTCCGCAGGAACCTTTAGGATGAATTGGTGTCTCGGTGTGCCGAGGGGGGTCTTGGTGGTGCGCTCTCTCAGAGGCAGTTTCACCCTTTCCATCCTGAGGAACACAACAATGAATTAAAAAGTCCCCTCAGACTGTGTGAGGGACGCAGCAGCTGGATTGAGGCAGACTGGACGGTGCGTGTTGACACTAAGCAGGTGTACAATGCAAACAGGCTCCCCCGGAGTTGGAGGCTGCAGCAGCAGCAGCTGCATTTTGTTTGTTCCGACGACGGTTCGAGCAGCAGAGCGCTGTCGTCCTCTGCTGACTGACCAGGCCCTTATTGGTCAACAAGCACCTCACCCAACAGTCATGGTGGGACTTAACCACCTGATTCCACACAGATTCTAACGCAAGGTTCGGATTCGCCCGTGGGAGGTGGGCACAGTTCCACTGAACGTTTCTTGTCTTGTTCCGTGTGGCTGCAGGAGGTCTTTTTTTTTTTTTTGCCTTATCAGTAAGCGAAAGCTCTGAGTGACGCAGTCACTGACAAGGGAGGTGCTGAAGAAGTTAAGAGTATTTGACTGATTTGTGCCGCCTCCCTTCATTTCCATTCGGTGTAAGTGAAGTCCATCATTGTGTGAAGATCTGAGAGGATGTCAGACTGCCGCAGTGGAAGGCTGTTTTGGTGTCAAACAGAAATAATTCCAGCGGCGTCTCTTGCACGCGTGTCGGCAAGAGGACAAAGCAGCGATTTAGGCCGGGATATAAATCCACAGGACAGGGCTGAGTGAGTGAGTGTGTGTGTGTGAGCGGGGAGAGTGAGCTGGCACATCTTGTCCTCATCAGGCCTGGGGAGTGGGAGGGGGTTATGACGCCCCCCCCCCTTCATGAATATAGAAAGTATTCATTTTTTTGGCGATAACGGCGTCAGATTTCTGGCAGAGGGATGGGCAGGAAATGAGAGGTCTCCTCGACATGAGGAGAATATCTCATCCAGACAGGAAGGTCAGGAAGGTTTCAGACGTCATCCGGTAGAAAAAAAGGGGGAGGGGGTGAGTGGTGAAGGCAAAGTCCTTTCAAATTAAGAGTGTACATCAGATTAAAGAGCACGAAATAAAAGAAAAGATGTATCCAGAAGGGGTTTATGGGCTGCGTTAGATTACACTGTCATATTTCCACGAATCTGTTTTTATTAAAGACGGGTTTCCTCGAGTTGGTGTTCACCCTACTCACCATGTGGGGGCGCTAAATGTCAGCTTGCCCCTCGGCTGAGGGTATTTCTTTTGTACATGAATCAGAGCTCTTTCTCAGCACGCACTCGAGCAGCCAATTGTTCATTTCTCCTGAGTCACACAGAATTGCTGCCCTCACCTGAAAGCTCCACAGGCCTCATTAAAACTCCGTCTCCTGAATATTTTATCAACGTTTTTATGTGTCTGCATCGAAGTGTATCAAGAGCCGAAACGCAGGAGGAACGACAGCTCAGGACTCCTATTTGCATGTTGAGGAAGAGAAAGAGCTCCAAGGCATTCATTTAAATAATTCTCAAATAAATGATTTCATGTGAAACCCTCCTGGACTGCAGATGACTTCATTTCCACACGGAAACGTGTTCGGCCCCAGTTATTTCGGCATGGTGAGGCTCAAAAGGGTCCGATGGTTCATGAGATAGAGCTGATATTAGCCTTCAAACACTCATGAAACAGTATGTGACAAATGGACGAAAGTGTGTCGTGAAACGGAGTTTTCCAACAGTTTGTACGAAAAGTTGGTTTCAGATTGTAGGTTTTGGATAAAGGATGAGACTGAAACCAAAAGGACAGACAGTTTACATGTTGTGCACTGTCAACATGGGAGTGGAGCTGTTTGATGTGATAAATAAGCAAGATTCATTGTTTTTAATAAACGAGCTGAAGTCATTTTTTCTAAAAGTATCTGTACCAAATATCAGATCTGACAAGTTGAAGGAACCACCTAAAAGTGTTGGCCGGACAAAGTGGGAGTGTTACTCTGTCTCCATGGAGACGGGGTGGGTGTGGCTCAGCCTGAGTGTGATAGTCCACAAACTGTCAGCAGCTTTGATTCAAATCTGATCACTGATTGGTTTGCAGACTCACCACCAGGCTGAGCCCCGCCCCCTGAAAACGTGCAGGAAATGCAGAGGTGGAAGCAGAGAAACTCATTAAAACACACAACCCTTTTCAGCTACACAAAGTAAACTTTAGTTCCTATCATTTTTGGGAGCCTCATTGTATTATAAAGAGAAATTAAAGGCAAGACTGGAGGTCATGTGACCAGGAAGTGCATGACCACACCTATGAAGTCCTTGGTGTCACTCTGGAGACATTTCTGTCTCTTTCACTGTGTGAAGAGACGACACCAACAATAAGGATGTGATTGTGTCAGTGCATCACAGAAGTTGTTCAGGACGAAACAACCAAGCCAGCGCGTCCAAACCAGAGCCAAACGCTGACACTGAAACATGAAGAAGTTCCTTCAGATGTGTCTCTACGTTTATCAGGCTGGATCTGAAGCAAACGGACCTACGTTATGAGGGATTTTCAACTGGAATGACCTCAAAGAACGAGACCAAAAGCTCTCAGGAAGATTCAGTGGTTCTCACGGAGTCGATCATTTCTGAAAGGAGCTCATCGGGTGACCACGTCAACCTCGAAGGAGTTGCATGTGACCTTGTGGCTGGAAATATTTTGATGTTCCCTAAATTGATCCTGCTATCTGATCTAAATTGCAGCCGGAGTGATTGTGACCCGGGGCACCGTCCATTCGAAGGAACAAGAAACGGCTTTATCAGCGTGGCAGATTAATGCCGTGCACATGGGCCCTGTCTCGGAGACGCTGGACTCTGCACTCAGGCGCAGCAAACCCTTGAACCTGTGAGATAAGATAGGCCGAGAGAGGGAATAAAAGGGGTGTAAAAATGCCTTCACTCGCTGGGGCAACGTGTGCCTTTTATTTCCCTGCAGTTCCTCAGGTTTGAAAAGTTCCTGGCGTATTAACGCCGACGTCTGCCTTCCCTGGTCTGTCCTGATGAGTTTGAGCCAATTAATGGAAGTTTTGCATTTGACTGATAAGAGAAAATATATGATGGAGGGAATAAATGAGGCGAGATGAGCCAAAACGAAACTTCCTGATGATAAGAAGGGCAAAACAACATGTGCTGTTCAGCTCCCGTGCTATCTGGGCTTTGGGTCACATGTTTTACACAACTGCTTTATTATCCTGGGTCACACTTTGCCTTTTTTTGTCCCCTTTGAGTCCACTGTGTTAATTATTGCATTGCGTGAATGCTGCTGTCCACTTGTCCTCAGTGTGTCTCTCAGCACCCTGGGGCTACTGTCAAATCTCTTTTTGTGTGTGTGTGTGTGTGTGTGTGTGTGTGTGTGTGTCCATCAGTCAGTCGTGGAACAGGTCGTCTCCCCTCATGGAGGGAAACAGCCTTTATAGAGATACAGACGTGCTAAGATTCACAGCTTGAGAAGTCACAGTGAGTTCAGAGGCGAGCTGAGCTTCATGAGGGCGTGCTGGCGTCCCTCCGGGTCACCCGCTGAACACACATCTTATGCAGCGGGACAAAAGAGATGTTCAGGGCGCGGGCCTGCGCTCGCTGTCAGCCGGTATGGAATCAGGATGTTGGACTGAGGGGCAGGGCGCTGGGACCTGTTAAATATTGACTGCAGGTCTAATAATTAACCTCCCACCAACTCATGATCTCTTAAACTGCTCTGCCTCGCTGCCATTGCTCCGCAGTCACCGCTGACATGAAGATCAGACGAGTCTCAGCGGCCGATCGCCGAGCGTTTTACCGCCTGACTCTGCTCTCGTCTGCCGTCTCCTCGCTGCCGTCCGGCGCTGGGCCTCATCTCTGCCCACCGCTCGCTGTCATGACTCCTCGCCGGCCTGCAAACCTTTGGCCTCGCCCCAGGATCCCAAAAGGCCCGGGTGAACGTGAAGGTGAGTAGAGCCCATTTCATATCAATTCATTTCTTAGAGTGAGCTGATAAACGGGTCAAAGATGGTTTATTTTTCGGCCTCTGAAATCCAGAGACGCCTGTCGCAAGATTTCCCTTGAAATCAGCACAATTTGAGAAAATGTAACCAATGCAAACTCAAACTGAGTTTTTAATTAAACCTCTTGGCAAAAAGCAACAGGTTCCATGTCAGTGGTTCATTCCAGACGATAAAAAGCAACCAAGTCGGCACATAAACAGCCAATGAGAGCCGCTCATCATCTAATGGCTTTCTAGTGCTGTTTTCTGTCTGTGCAGCTTTATTGGGAGGCTAAAGTCTACAGAGATGGTTCCCTGCATGTCATACAGGTCAGGATTAAACCGAGAGAACTGGGTCTTAGAGAGCAATAAGGTGGGAAGGGATGAAACAGCCGTAGATGGCGTGTGAGGCCCGTCTTCAAGAAGCACATGAAGGCCGATGTGAGCAGGAAACTCAGGGCTCACAGGTACAGAGGTCGGACACACCCATACGCTCACATATTGAAAAGCGGCCTGGTGTTGACAGCTGCCATAAAAGCCGCGTTATCTGTGCAGGCCTTGGCCCTTTGGCCACGCTGTTGGAGCATCGTGAGCAATGATGCCGTTTACTCCCGGCTATAAAAACTGGGAGGAGGAAATTGCCGGGTCAAAGTCAAGAGGGGACTCGGGACTCGTCATGTACTAAAGCGCCTGCTTTCCCCCCTCCAACGCCTGAGCTGACCTCTTCTCCTCTTTGTCTCTCTCTGTCTCTCCCATCATCATCATCTTCATCATCACCAGCAGCAGCAGCAGCAGCAGCAGCAGCTCGTCCGAGCAGCACCGGGGGAACGAGAAGCGTCTCATCAGAGGTTTGCTCGTCTAAATCGAGGGCGGTTTGCTGGTTCAAGCCAGACGAAGCGACGCTGTGACAGCTGCCGGGCCTTTCTGGTGCTCGCTGTATGTAACAGCAACTCCATGTGGAAGTGTGTGGTCGTTCCAGTGGAGGTGCTGTTACCTGCAGAGAGACACCCGACGCAACTCAGAGCTTTGCTCCCCTCTGTCTGTTTCTCAGTCTCTTCCTCCGGAGGGGTGTTGGGACACGAGGTGATGACCTATGAATTGACAGCCAGTGATTTGCAGCGTCTGCCTGTCAGTTCTGTAGGCCACTGCTGCGTTGGTCTCTCTGAGCGCCCTCACACTCACTGTTTGGCCCGGTGAAGTTGCCCCATCACCGACTAACCCTGCTGTGAATAAAGCCTGACTGCCTCACCCCGATTTTAATTTATACACTCTGAAATGACGCATTTGTAATTCTCTCCTCTTACAGATGTGTTTCAGGATTCAAGTCACGTTACTGTGTTTTCATCTCACAATTTAAATGTCTTATTGATAGAAAAAGTTAAGATGACATTGAATTAAATTTCTTAAAATGTGCTTGGAATGTTTCTTTCAATAAATTGTTTATACAAGTTAACAAAATGCTGTTTTATTTTTGACATCGAGCAACCGATTCAACAGGAAGTCTGTGAGAGTCGTCATGCTTTCAGATCTTCTTCTTCTCTTACCTGGGACAAAGCGCACCTGTCGCACAGCTCAATAAAAACCAGACATTTACAGAGCTCAGAGAGGTTTTCCTTGCTCCAGAGGATCCATTGTGAACACTCTCCTCTTGCCACACATGCTGCTCACACACACAATGAAGCGCAACGATTCGAAGGAGATGCGTGTTTGAGTGGAGTGGGGCCGTAAAAATGAGCTCACCTTGGAGGCATAGCAGTGGAATGAATGATGCGGATGGCAGAATGCTGTGTAAACATCATTACAACCACTCATCATCAGGGGGTCATTAAGGAAGAGCAAACGCAACGTGACCTCCCAAAAGACGGTATCGATCCGCTCTGCAAAGCTCTCAAAGTTGACCCTCATTTGGCTCCGTCACGTGTTCGCTGGACTCTCAGAGTTGTGAGGATTATTGATAAGCGAATAATCCCTAACAGCTTGTGTGTGAGTGGTAAATGGACTTCAGTTATATACGGTATTCATTACTGGAGGTTTACGCTGCAAGTCCTGCTTACACAGTCACGCTCACACCGATGGAGGGCTGCCATGCGAGGGGCTCAGTGGGACACTGAAACACTGGAAGACAGAGATGAGAGAGATTTATTTGAATAATCTGATTATTGAAATAAAGGGAAATGACAAAATTTTTTGATTTCTTATCTTAAGTCTTTGTGTTTTTTTCCACAAGAACTCCTTATTTCCATTATAAGCCAATTACATCCAATCCTGCTATCGTCAGATAACTAACCCAAACAGCCACCGGACAGCGTCTCGGTGAGTTGTGGTGGACTTGAGGTGGGTGACCTGGAGTAACAGTCAGCCAACTGGGATCCATGTTCTGAAAAGTTACCTTTGCTGCCACCTAGCGGTCACCATGGCCTCTGCTGTCACTACAATGAGACTTGCAGTTTGGCTTGATTTTTAATAGTGCCAGGGTATCACCTTTAAGATCTGGTGTGTGTTGTACAAAAAGACATGAAAACTGCCTTATATGAAGCTTACAGAGTCAAAGATCAACAGATTGTTGGAAGCACCAGAAAGGAAACAATAAATCTATTCGAATCTCCGGAATTAATGCTGGAATCTTGTGAGGGGATCCCACAAAGCCTCACCTCTGCACAGGTTTTTTTTGCACCAGCATTTGAGATGGGGAAGTAACCAGGACAGTGGGAGGTCAGCCTGTTTCACCTGAAAGAGCTGGTTACCATGTCAGAGACACCGGCTTATGAACACGTCACATGACGCTCAGTCAGGTGGTGACATTCATGGGAATGTTTGACCCTCCATCACCAAGTATTATCAGGGGGACTGTTGTCCTGATATCAAGGTAAAGTGAAGGTACAGGTTGAAATGTCTTATATGCTGTCTACATGTTTATTATTACTTGTCCATTAGTTCTAATGACATACATGTATTTATTTATGGTAGCTATCCCAGCACGTTATAATACATGCCACCAGCGAATGTACATAAACAAGCCTCACAGTTAAGCGCAAGACAAAATAGTTATTCACCCAAGACGAATGCAACTGTTTTTCTTTTCATTGTGCTAAAATATCGCGAGAGTTAAAGCAAAAGCGGAAGTCACCGGACGTGAGCAATTCAAGTGTGAACTCTTCGAGAGCTGTTCATTTACTGACGCCAAAGACAAACACGCTTATCGTTCAACGTATGTGCAATTCGATGAAGTGCAGTATATAAACGTATTTTTTTCAGGGAAAGTTATTTTTCACGACATACTAATCGTGAGTTTTACGTACTCGAGGAAACTACAGCGGGAGGAGGGAACACTGCCACCCAGCGGTGCAGCGACAGACTAGCACTTCCCGTGCAGCTGTGAACGCGGTAAAACGATATTCCGGTGCACAGAGGCAGCAGCAGAGGCAGCATGGCATCCAGCAGCGGCGTGGCTAACATCAACGGCCGGGAGACCGCGTCCCTGAACGGGGAGCCGGTGGTCAAGCGGGCCCGGGAGAGCGTCGCGCAGGACACGTCGCTCCGCGTCCCGAAGGAACCTCAGAACAAAGTGACGGTGGTTCTCGGAGCGCAATGGGGCGACGAGGGCAAAGGCAAAGTTGTGGACTTGCTCGCCATGGATGCGGATATCGTGTGCAGGTGCCAGGTACGGACCCCTCCGCCGGGCACACCACATCTTACGTCCATAACGACCCCCGCTCGCCGATGTCCGCGCGCACGGTAACACGGCGGTTGGGGCGAAGTGTTCACTGACTAGCTGGCGTTAAATATTCATGACCCGGCACACACGTCAACAACCTTGTGTGACCTCCCGGATGTTGGAGTGCTAAAGTGATGCTAGCGCGCTCAGCTAACCCTGTTTTGTCCCGCTTTGGTTCTGTTTACCGACGCAGTTACGGAAGCCGCGCGGGGCTGAATCAACGGGCCCCCAAAGCTGATAAGCACATTTGGTCAATGCGGCGTTGCGTAAGACTCCGACGTCACCAGCTGTTCCCCTCACGGTCAGCACGAACACATCCAGCACCGATGTGGCTTTGATTCGTCTGCGCCGCAGAGCAGATCAACTCAACTCAGACACGAGCTGAGTACAGTTTCTCCAATGTTGTGATGTCACTCAAGTGACTCCTGAGCGGGAGTTTCCTCTCACTCCATTCACCTGTTGGATCACACAGACTCGCTCCAGTCTTCATGTGAGTGTGTTTGTGAATAGTTGAAGTGTGGCCTGCTGTCTGTACCAGCTGATGCTGCCTTCAGCTCACTGAAGTGAGGCTGGTAGAGCAGCTCGTCTCCAGTCAGCCCCAAAGCCCCCATGTTAAAGAGCCGTGCAGCTGTGCTGCAGGTCTTTGAGGAAGGGGACTCGTTTGATGCCAAATGAATGTCATAGTTTGAATAATTGTCTTTTATAAACATATTCAACTGCAGCTTCATTTAGGAAGACCGATAAAGCAGATAAATCATTTGTGTTGGTGACACAGACGGGTTACACTGGAAGATTTAAACATAAACACAACACTCAGATAAGGAGATGTTACTTGAAAAGTCACCATGATGGGAGAAATCTCTGTTTCACACATCAGCTACACACACGCCCACTGAGAAGGAAGATGCTCCACGGAGGTTTCCGTGACCTGTGTTGCATTCAGGGTCCAATCGAGCCTCATCGGGGCTGCGTCGGCCCGCATGCGGGAGGAGCCTGAGACCTGCTGAGACCTAAAGTCAGACTAAACATGCGTGTGGGAGCACGCCCTTCTGGTTCAGGTAACTCTGAGCTGGACTGGGATCAGCCGTCTGTTTTCTCTGCGGGATTGTGATGCACTGGCGACCTTCACGCTGCCAGCTGGATGAAGCACTGTAGAAGATGAATGAATGAATGTTTGATCTGACTGAGCTCCTGTGGGACACTCACATTGCTGCCGTTTCAGTCGTCCAATGAAAACTCGGTCCCTGAATCAGGCGCTGAATCATCTGGCGCCTTTGTTCTCGCCAGAGCACAATGCTGCGTCTCTCCTCACTGTGGCTGCTCTGTGTTTGTCCCGAGAGCCGCCTTGTACCTTCATCTCTCTGTTTACTGTCCTCAGGGGGGCAACAATGCCGGCCACACCGTGGTGGTGGACGCTGTGGAGTACGACTTCCACCTGCTGCCCAGCGGCGTGCTCAACAAGAAGGCCGTTTCCTTCATAGGTAACGGGATGGCGCCGGCGTTCTATCTGGAAATGCTGGAAGATGGCGGGACGATAAAGGCCCAAATAAAGCAGTACAGCGCCGGCATGTGGTGTCTCTGTGTGAACATCAGAGCGCCTGCTGCCTGCGTTAGAGGAAGTGACCCTGTTTGTGTTCATGACTCAGTCGCTATGGTTGAATCGGCGCGGCAACTTACTGCTGTCAGCTATTTTCAGCAAGAAAAGCAAAGTGTTTGAGGCTCGTCATGGGTTT
>JASSRZ010000006.1:4381712-4408859 GCA_032164315.1 Malacoctenus gilli | reverse complement strand
CAGATCTGTTTCAGCATATACAACCTCTGACACGCATACAACGTCTCAGCAGATATTCACCTAGTCACTACAGAGACGCAAATTTAAGAACACGCAAACACACATAATGCACACACCAACACAGATACACAACTCTCCAAAGACAGACAGACAGACAGACACATGCATGCACGCACGCAAGCACGCACACACACACACAAATACAATACTCTTAGCCTCCTGGTGTACTTTAGTGTGGTGATTGAAGTGTGCAAAGCTTTGGTCTTCACCGTAAAACTTCTTAAGTACTTCAGATACCACAGTCGCTCTGTGATGTCTCACTGCGGTACAAACAAGAGCCTGAGTTTTTGTCTCTGTCTCAGTTCCACGCGGATTTCCTTGAACCCGACTGACATCCATAGGAAGTTTGATGTCTTGACAACACATGTTTTTCTCTTCATCGTTCCCCCCTGTTGGCCTCATCACTGCTCCTCGTTAGTCCAGCAGCCACTGTGGTGTCATGTGACAGTTTGATGAGGCTGTTGCTGTAACGTCAGTCAGCAACAGTCAACATGAGTTTTGCTCTGTGTGTGTGTGTGCGTGCGTGCGTGCGTGCGTGCGTGCGTGCGTGCGTGCGTGCGTGCGTGCGTGCGTGCGTGCGTGTGTGTGATGATCTCACGTTCTCGAAGACACTTGAGATGTAAACACAATGCTGAAGCCTTCGTCACTTGTGGTTTTGCATTTAATGCTCTTAGCATGCGAGTGTGTCTGTCTCAATCAAAGACGATGAAGTGCTCTTTTATCCAGGTGGTCCTGAGACTTTATGGGGAGCTACTGTCCCCTGCTGGACCGATAATGAGTTACACTACTGCGCTGTTGAACGGAGAGCACGCTGCGTTTTACTAATCAAGAAAAGTGCAACCAAAAAACACGTGTTAAGGTTTTAAGTGTTCATATTAAAGTAAGTTTACGGTTTTTCTGAGACAGTTACTCTTGAATCCTGCCAACAGTGAAACGGGTAGTAAACACGCTTTTTTGGTATGTAAGAAAAGATTTTTTAAACCCTGTACACAAATATAATAATTGCATTTTGATGGCCTATTGCATTTAATCCTTGCTGTAATGCAATCATCTAATAAAGTTTTCTTTTGTAAAACTGTAATTGGCTCAAATACACATCTTAAATACAAATACATGTCTTAAATACACGTTAATACTTTCCGTCACAACTTTTTAACAAGCGAAGAGAAAAAGACAAATACCAGCTTCCATGTCCCTGAAAACTACAATGCTGAACTGAACTGAGCACAGAGTCTTAGTTAGAAAAGCTTGTGCACTCCACAATCTGGCAACCCAGGAGAAAAGTTCAAACCTGTGAGTATGACAAGAACAGACTGTGCTCATCCTGGAGCACCACTTCTGAAGGTCATTTAAGGATAGGCGTGTTGTTCAGATACAGTTACTCACACTGAAGGAGCCAGGACAACGCGCTGCACGACTTGATGGCAGATTACATTCGAATCTGTGTTCAGATGTTCAATCAGTGTGAAAGTAGCACTGCAAATGTATTAAAGGGCTTCACGATACTTTGTTGCAGGCTGGTGCCCCAGAATCTGCTGTAAAAGAGCTCAAGTGTGTGAGTACTGATTTATTGTGACCTTTGGCATGAGCAAACTAAAATTAGTAAAGTGTCGGCACCACGTTGCCACATCTGATCTTCCGCTGCAATTAGCCAAAGGAAAAGACATTGAAAACTCCAAGCCTCATTGAATTATACATAACAGAGAGATGAAGTAGAGAGATGATTGAGAGACGTAAAGAACATGCATTTGTAGGCTAAGCATCACAGTATGTGGGTTGCGTGCATGAACACGTGGCCAGATCTTGTCTGCCAGTGCCGAAGCAGCTTATTTCAGTCTGACTATTGACTCTTACTTTGAGCGTCCAGGCTCTGCCAGCCAGGTGCTAGTGAGACACAGACACACATGCAGAACGTACTGTACAAGCCAGAGAGACCAACACAACCACGCTGGCTGACTTGCAACAAATGCGGGTTGAAGACTGGGATGCCGTCCCACAGCAGTGTGTGAGCAGACTGGTGGCCAGCATGGGGGGGAGGTGCCAGGCTGCCACAGCAGTGTATGGGTCTTCCAGCCACTGCTGATGCTCCCATTTTTTCATTTTTAGACTGCCAGGATGCCTTGTTTCTTTATTCTTCAATCGTAGAACGAACGCTTTGGGTTGGAACCCCTTTGATTATCTCCTGGGGGCTGACCCAGCTGTCTTGCTGTAATGCCACTGACCACCAAAGCACACTTAAATGAAGCGCAAACACCTCAAAGCTGCATTTTATTAATCCTTTTGAGCCAATGTACTTAGTTGCCTTCCACCACTGACCCTGCTCGGAGCATCCTTCTGTTTGCTCTCTTTTTCAAAAGGTGTTTGATTTCGATCCAAAAACAGGAACCAGGCTGAAATCTAAACATGCAGGCACGCGGCCATGGAACAAATTGCAATCAAAATGAGTTTCTCGTCTGAAAGACTGAAACGCCAGCCTTTATTTTTGCTCCATGCTTGAAATGTTGAGGGCAAAAACGGTCACGTGGCTTCCCCTGCTTTACATAGACCTGCTTCGGTTGGTGGCTGACAGTCAGGCAAATGCTGCAAGACTGGAATAGCACACTGGCTGCACAGTGGAGCCACAATGCAGATGTCCTTCACTTGGTCAATATGGCCCTTTTAGCATGTGCCGGGGCTTCTCGGTGGGTCTGTGTAAGCGATACTCTCCTGGAAACCTTAGCTCCTTTCTGTCGGGAAAAAAAGGCACCAAGGACGATGGCGAAGCGGCGGCGGCAGTGGTGTTGGCAACCCAGACCCAAGGCTATTTCCTTTTATCAGTCCGTCTGTCTTTTTAATGAAAGGCATTGATTCCCAACCTCAATGCAGCTCTGACCCTGGAAGTATGTGGTTGGGACTCCTTCCTAATGACCCTCCTCTTCCTCTGAGGAAATGAATGCCGCCAGCAGATGGCAGACACACGCAGTGTAAAAGATTCAATTAGAAAGTACGCTTCAAATACATCTGTGGGCTCTGACTGCTCTTGCAGCTCACTTCTGTTATTGCAAACAAAAAAGACGCCATGCGTCGTGGTTTTACGCTGAGTAAGATAGAAAAAAATCACTTGAAAAAAGGAAGAGGAGCGCCTCGAGTGTTCGGCCTCCGGAAACTCGACACTGCCGCGCAGGACGCGCATGGAGCAAAAGGCAGCGTTGTGGCGCCGCGATCAGGAAGTGGGGAGGCAGCGATGATGAGCAGCGGCGGTGTCACTGGGTGACCTTTAACTGGAGGACACACACTCAGCTGCTATCACGTCACCGGCGCGGACAGCGCCAGCTTACGGCTGCCGCCGCTAGAGGGCGCGCCGCGGGCGGAGTGAGTGGCGCCGATACACACTCCTGACCTGGATTCAAAAGGGACAATCCACCGAAACATGACCGACATGTCTCCGCTGTCGTTTGTGCCACAGACTCCCAGAGACGAGCAGAGGACACGGAGGGAGCATCGTCACTCAGAGACACGTGCTGCCTCAATGGCCATGCTGTCCGAATCAGCCAAAGAGCAGCCAAAGGCTTCGTGCTTTGGTGGGTCCTGGCGCTTGACTCGCTCTGCTTCATTCCAGTCATGACGTCTGATTTACAGTTGAGCTTAACACCGTGAATCGTACAGAAGAATTATTGTGCGTGTGGTGGCTCGTGGCCGTGTTTCCCTTGTGCTTCCTTCTTTGTATTCACGGCTGGTTGTCTCTTCGCTCAGCTGGATCAAGATAATCTGATGACCAGCTCTCTGCATCCAACCCGTCTCTTCATTATTCCCAAATAAAGGTTTGTAGAGTTTAAATGAAAGCCGTTTCCCCTCAATAGTGGTATGGGTGACTCATTTATGCAGAGTCTTTTGTGTGCTACTCCCACAATGGCTCCTTGGTGTTATGTAGCCTATCAGCTGACACCTGTCTGGGGTCATGACCTGCTGTAGGGAGCACCCCAGGGACCCCAGCTGGCACTCACAGTGTGTGGTTTGTACGTCTCCACTCAGCGCGTGCTCCTCAATGCCCGTATTCGTGTGACAGATCCGAGTACAACATTATAATGCAGCAAGTCACAAAGTGGAAAGTGCCTCAAACCAATCCAATTTCCCGGCTTCGGTGCGGATCTAATGAATGTAGCGTGGCGGGTTTCGCCCCTGAGCGGATAATGCAGAGTCTGCAGCAGGAGGCTCTGATGCAGCCCTCAGAATTGCAGTGTCTGCAGCAGAGACGGGATGACCTTGCTTCAAGGTCGCAATGACACTGCCGTCAGTTTTTCCCCTCATGCGCGCACACACCATGAAAACCCGTCCCGAGCCCCGAGTCCACTGCATCAGGCTCCATGTGACCACATCCAGTCTGTTGTCCTGCACCTCTGACGGAGCGAGTAGGTGCTACTGTAGCGCTTATTGGTTCGCAGCAGAAGGACGTTTATTGGGCTATAATTAGAGCTGGATAATGCTGGGGCGTCGGGGGAGCGGACTTATCCCAACGACTCCAACACAAGACGCTCTCGCGTTTCTCTTCCTCCTTCCCTGAGCTGGGGCTCGTTTTGCCCAATCTGTGGACTTGTCAACTCTTGTGTGACAGCTTTGCTCCTGTCTGAGCGCCAGCTGTTACCAGGCATGCCGAGGAGCGTGGGGCAGCCTATTTCAGAAGCAGGAGGCTGCAAAGTTACACCGAAAAAAAAATCACTGAATTGTTGAAGTCGCTTGCGTTAAAAAAATGTATATATGTCAAAAGATCTGGGCTGCTCAGCACCGGGACGGGATTTCATTCAGTGCATCTGTTTCTTTCTTTCTTTCTTTCCCCAGACAACCGTCCCGTGATTACGTCCCTCTCTCATCCCATCGCGGTGATCCACTGATCTCCTCCTGTTTCTGGCTCCAGTCCAGAGCGTGTAGTGCTGGTAAGCCAGGTCAGTGTCACAAGATCGACAGCATGACCACATTTTCCATAGAGGTCTCACATGTAACCTCTTCATGCAGCAGTCCCTCAATGGCTCCTGTCATCATTCACATGGCCAATAAAACAAATGGAAAGATAATTCAAGCTGAAATCACAGCTGAGGGAACAAAACTACCACTGACCGTCATCAGTTGCGATCACACCACATGAAATCACTTTCAAACATAAACCACTGTTGAAAAAAATACATCTATCTTTCTTTTACGTGAGGAGAAGTTTGCTCGTGTAATGAGTCTCGGTTTGTACACATGCGGTCCTGTCAGCTGGTCGTAGCTGCGCTACACGCGCCTGGACGCGGACGGGTCCCGTTTTTTCCAGGCGGCGCAGGCCTCATTATGATGCGGGTGACGCTGTGGAAGGCGCGTACGGACGTAACGGAGACACAGCGGACGCAAATTGAGGCAGAGGGAGGAGGAAAGGCACGAGATCGGGACGACGTCACTGAACGACGTCAAGTCGGCGGGAGGAAACACGGAGGAAACCGCCGTCCGTGCCCTTTGAGCCTTTCAAAATAAAAGCACAATTCGTGGACACTTTAGGGACAAAACGCACATCGTGTTTCACTAACGAAGTAGGATTTTCATAACGGAAATTTAAGTTTTTTAGAAATTAAGCTTTATTTCGCATAAGGATATTATCCAGGTGGGGGAGCATAAAAGGAGCTTCAAGCGAGCCCTGCAGCTTTATTTTGAAACTTTGATACCGGATGTTCATGTTTCCTGCTCCCTGGCTTGATGCTGATAGTCAACTACAAGCTCAGTTGTGGAAGCCGAAGACGGGAATTTGTGTCGCCAGCGCTCGGAACCGAAGAGCCGGATAAAGACGCGGTGTCTCCCGGTGGTCGTTGGTGCCGTTCGTGTCCGGTCACTCCGCGGAGGGATGTGAGCAAGCCGGCGAGGCTCCGACGTCGCCATTAAAGCAGCGCAGCCAGCCGACTGTGGACTTGCCGACCGCAGAGACTTGACTGACTTCGGCTAAAAAAAAAACAACCCAAAAAACAAACCGAGCCGTGAGATGTTTCCACGTCTGTCAGTAAGTATCGCTTGTATCGTCTGCTCGCTGTTTCCGCTGCAGGCTGAGCTCAGCGGGGCTTTGCGCTTGTTGCTAATCTTGTCAGCTGTCTTTACGGCAGCCTGATGTGCACGATCCGCCCGGCAGAGCTGCAAGTTCGCCCTGGACACGGTAACCGGGGGGCGGGAGGGGGGAGGGGGCGCTGAATAAATACTTAGTGGGGCTTACATTGTGTAATAATTGACAGCACACGTTTCCAACAGCCCACTCGTGCCTTCACCCCCCGGCTGGTTGGCTGCCACCGACGGGCTGCGTGTTAAGGTTAGGATGCAGAGCCGTCGGAAATGTCCCGGTGGTTCTGCTGCACGGTCGCGAACGGAGCGGTGCCGGCCACCACGGAGCAAGACGCCTCCAATGGTCGTCGTGCGCCCGCATGCTCCGCACGGGCGGCAGCACTTGTCCAACTGTACACACACACACGGCGTTTTCTCTCTCTCTCTCGTGTGTGTTGTAATCTCCCGAGTTTTTCTCCTGTCGGGGTTTAACACACTGAACTGTGTAAGTCACCGAGCCTGCTGGCCCGGGATTGAGATCACCGATTTTGAGGCATAATCCACTTTGGCAATTAACCTTTCACCGGTCCAGATCAGTGGGCAAGGTCACCCCTGGGTGCTGTTCTCTCCGTCTCCACAGTGCGCCGCATTTAAAACCTCCCTCAAAGTCAGTTTAATGTATAGTCCGCATGAGATGCATTGTTGGGGACGGAGGTCCACCGGTGCGCCCCCCCCCCTCCCCCGCTCCCACCTATCAGAGTCGCGATAAGGAGGCTGTACGCCACTCAAACAAACGGGGGGGGGGAGGCATTGTCGGGGGGCTGTGTTCTTCACTGTTTATTGCAGACACACACACATCATGTGTTCAGAGTGATTTAAGTTTGCACCACCTTGTTCGACAGTCTGCTGGGATCAAACTCTCAATCTTTACTGAAACCAGTTTAACAAAATAAGAGTTGCCAGTTCTTATCAAACTGAAACAAAACGTCTTTTTTTTTGTTTCCACATATTTACATTGTTGTGACTCAAGGTTAAAGTTGGCCAAAAGAAGACAAAAGAACCTGTCACCTTCGCTGCAGCAGCATGAAATATATATTCAAATATAAACGCAAACAAAGTCACACATTCAGACTTTCTTTATTCATTTTTGAACTGTAAGAAAGGCCTCTGTAATTATTTACAGAGAGCTATCATCAAACTTCAGCCCATGACTTTGTGTGAGTGAGGGACAAGGTGTTGGCTTCACTCCGTCTGTCCTTCAAGCATTCCTGTGACTGTGACCTTTGGAGTGTGTCACGCAGCATAAGGGGGAGGGTAGTCAGCCAGCATGCAGAAACCCGCCTATGTACGCGGCCTTATGACAAGACAGCCAGTGTTTTTAGGAGTCCATATGTTCCGTTTTAATAGAAATGCTCGACTCGCCCTGTTGTCGTATGCCAGCCCTCCGACCGATGCAGCGTACTTGCAGGGATTGGAACACAATCATCAAAGTAGCATAAAAGAACAAGCGATCCTGGTTGATTCTGGTCGTAAATTCTGCACCGGCGCGCTAAAGGTTGTTCTCTGCCCTTGCAGGTATCCTGACTACTGCACAGCTCGGCCCAACGCGATCCGACGTCCCTGAGCTGCCGGTGTGATTGAGGGACAGAAAGACTTCGAACTTCAGTCGGCCAAACAGGTGAGACGGTCTCACCTGGCTGTTTGTGCTAAAACACTCCCCTGCAGGCACACCTCGGCAAAAGTCCAGCTTTTGCTTCAAACTGTGACCCTTTCACATTTAGCAACATTTGTTACAAGGAATTTTTCCATCTTTTTTTTAACATTAGATTTTTTACAGCAATATTAATAGGATCAGATTTTCTCTCCGTATTTCCTTTTTGTCATAAGTATTCAAAGAATATCCTCAGGATGTTGTGGATCAAAAACATGATATAACAATCAAGTTTTTCGATGATCTTTACATTTTTGAAATGCGACTATTTACTCCACCAAAGGTCCTTTTACACACCTGCCCTGCTGCTGCAAAGCTCGGCCCTGTAAAGATTCCTTTTGGTTTTTCGCTCTTGAGATTTTCCTAAGAAATACTCGGAGACAAAATATGTGGAGAGGTGAGAATCGAGAAAGACTGGATGGCTCTATTGAATTTATGTCTGTTTTCCTACTCTGAGACATTAACACAGGTTGATCACAGAGTTTGTACCTTGTGGTTCTGCAGCCGCCCAACACTCGGGAGCTGCTGCCGTCTCAAAAAAGTGGGATCATTAGCTGCACCTCGGCTATGTTTTTCAGTCCGAAGTGAAGGAGGCAATCTTGAGAGGACTGTTCAGAAAGAGAAGTCTCTGAGGACTGTTCTCCTTCCTAATAGTATTCATCAGTGTGCGAATGAAGGCGTGAGCCTGATGGATCACACTCAGTCTTTTGGATGCTTTCCAGTAAAATAATGGTGTTGCGACCCCTGGATGGGTAGCAATTAGACCTATTTGGGTCACCAAATGATATTAAAAAATAAACAGTAGTGGTTCATAAGTTCTTAAGTTTTATGTCTGCAGTGTACCTCTGAACCACATGGATAAAAGTTTGCAAGCTTTCATCGACCAGAGGAAATTTAAACAGTAAATTGAGCCGGCGTCTTCGACTACATTCATTCATTTAACAGGCTTTATTCCTGCAACATGACAGAATTGACCTCAATCGTGCCGCCTCAATGTAAACTGAGGTGGGATTGACAGTGAAATATTCAGAGCTGGTCGTTTTTATTTATTCTCTCTACGGTTTATAGAGGAAGGCAAATATGAAGTGGGTCGCTGTGGTTTGCCACTATCCCAAAAGTGGGGATTCAAAAAAAGGTCTTGAGTGTTTTACACAATAAAGGAGGTCTCTAATCCGTTAACACCGTTTCTAAGTAAAATGTCAGACTGCCAGTCCTTCATCCCGATGGCTCTTTAGTGCCATGTCAGAATAAACAGTGAGTGCAGCATTCTGGCTTCAGGAGCTGATAATCAGTTAATTCTCACCACATCAGTGTCCTCATTACTGGACTGTATCAGGTTCACGGCTGAGACGGAGGCATTTCTCACTTGACGCCTGATTGGACAGATTTTCTCGTCTTCTACCATCAATAGAGGGCACAAGTGTCACTCTAAACTTTAGTTTACAGGCGTACAAAGGAACAGCAGGGAGCTGATGTGGCCGTGATTTAGGGACGGAGCAGCGTGTTGCAGCGAGCCAAACCGGGCTTCCACACCGCTCCTTGAACTGGCCACAGCGGACCCCATCCTTTATCGTCCACCAGCTGTGGGAGAAAGCCGCGTGAAGGCCGGCCCGCCTCCGAGCGGCTCGCAGAGCCGAGCCGACCCGTGCCGAGCTAGCCAGCCAGCCGGAGCAGCTTTCCTGTTAGAGCCGTGCAATGCTATCACGCCGCGGGGAGACTTAGCGCTAAGTGCTGTTTCTAGTCTCCGCTGCCAGGTAAGATGCTGCCTGCTGCGGGTTACAGTGACCAAAATAGACCCCGGCTCCAGGAAGACACAGCCGCTCACTCGGGATTAACACGAGCAGCAGCTAGTCTCGCTAGCTCAATGCTGCTAGCCTGCAAATGTGTTTGAACGCGTTGAGGCAAGCTAATGCTAACGCAGCTCCAGACACGCTGACAGCACTTGACAATACGCATAACACGTTTGTATGGCAAGTAAAGGAGATAAGAGAGACATTCAGGGAAGCATGCCTGGCTGCTCACGCCGCTTTATCGCCTTTAAGCAAACTATCCAGCGGCTGATTAGCTTTTATCCACTCAAAGTTTGATATTGTGCTCTTAAAGAGCCCCAGTTCCTTATTTTCAACAGATGTCGAGCTGGCCAGCGGTGCACATGGTGGAGAGAGACCTGGTGGTCGGCTAAAAGCCCGAAGCAGAGCCGAGAAACATCGTTTATGATCGGGGGTTTATGTGTTTGCTCTGCCTTACAAGCGTTGGTCCAAGTGGGGCTAAACTTCAAACAGGGAAGTTTTGCCGTGACCTCCTTGTTGGTTGCCAAACACAGCTCATATCCACAGAGGGCAAACTCCAAAGCGAGTGTCTGCCAGCAACTATAGGATTGGATTATCTGCTGCGGTGATAAATATGATAAAGGCTGGCTTGCTTTTCTCTCTGCCTGTTCCCTGCTGCCATTATAAGGTTTCTGTTTGCATTGTCTTGGATCACCAATAGTCATATTTCAATGCATTAAATCCATTAATGATGTATATGAGATCCTATGCGCTGACGTACTGGCTCCTCTTTGCATTTATGCAGCATAAACCCCTTGTTTTATTTTTCAGAGGGACCTCGGGTGTCTTTGACCTTGTTCACTTGCTTAATGTAGGCTTTGATCACCTTCATGTCTCCAGTTATATATACACTGTGGGTGCAGATGGAAAAAGCCTTCAACACCGCAGTGAACACGGGGCCTTATCAGTGCTCTGTTTGTGTAAAGAGGACCAGAAAATGTTGTTTTCCACGGATTGTGGACGAAACGCACCATGTAATGTGCCTGGATCTAAGCTGCCACTCGAAGACTGTTTGTTACTGATATTTCTTTTCCACAAATGAATGATATACAGTCTGAAAACTATTATTAATTCTGAAGACAAGCAGCACAGAGCTCAGGTCAGGACTGAGCCTTTTTATTGATTATATCCTGTAGAGGTTTTAACCTTCCTCGGGCTCTGGCGAATGCTGCAAGCATGATAATGTAGAAAACTCATGGCTTTTCTTCATTTTTGCCAAAAAGCCTCCATCCGTGCATTGCTTCAGTCGTGCATGTTGATGCAAGGAAATATACAAATACATTGCATTTTGGTAAAGGCTGCTACAAGACGGAGTGTCTGGCTGACGAACAGCAATAATAGCTGGTAATTAGTAGGATTTACAGTGCGCATAGGAAAAGTCACTTTCAGGTCAGAAGTGCATTCAGGCTGTTTAGGCTCCACAGAATCATCTCGGCGTCATCACGCCGCGATCTATTAAGCTGGAACAAGAGCGCAATCGTTCAAGCAAAGCTCCGCATTAATGTACTCGCTGATGAGTTGATGCCTGCAGACAGACGTGCAGCTCAAGTGAGTCTCATTTATTCCCTTGTTTTTACACATATTTCTGATCCCTGACGTGCTGCTGGGTTGCATTCTCCCCAGCACGTGTATCGTCATCGGCAGAAAAGTATCCGATTTAGAAGAAAACGATCCAAAACTTGCTTATTTTGCCTGTAAAGGGCTGTAACCTCAGGGGGGTAACTACCACCCCGAGAAGAGACCACCCCAACCTCGATAGGGCGGGAGTTTCTCTGCCCACTCTGGTATTCAACCTGTGTGTGTTTGACAGATGAGACACAGTTTGACAAAGACGTCTACTGGATTGCTGCGTGATGCGCTGTCGAGATCAGACTGCTTTCAGACTAACCAGGGATGCGATGCGTTATTTACATTCAGGAGTCTGATTTCTTGCATTAGAAGCAAGTTACTGAAAGTTGAATCACTGCTTAAAAGCTTGGTACTAAATTACTTATTAGGTTCGACGCTTTCAGAATGAGTTTGCATCTGGTGATGGAAGTATGCAACACGCTCTGAGGAAATTAGGCGTTCTCTTTCGGTTCAGTTTCATACCGGTTTTATTTCACCCAGATCAGCTTTTTGTGCAATATTGGTCATTTTTTTCAGATGACATAATTCCATTAGTTCACTTGTGCTTTTCTGCAACATCCTCGGTGCACAAAGTGTGGCGGGAAGTCACGAGAGCAGTTTTACAGCACAGCGCATCTCATGCCGACCCTCTGTCGGAGTGCGTATTCGGGTCCATGAAGGCGCATTTAATTCAACACAACCTCAACGGATTGACCACACTTGTTTCTGTAATCGAATAGAAAAGTACAGAATGTCTTTGGCAGGCTTGAAGGGTACTGCAGCGCTCCTCCTGCCTCGCTTGAATGTAAGTTATATGTCTGGATAAGGAAGAGTGACCACTGTTTATGAGCACGGCGACCTTCATCCTGTCACCTTGGCTATTTTAATAGCTAGAAACGTTGCAAACAAAGGCATCGCACCAAGGGGAGGATCCAAGGCTGAGTGGTTTTATTCAAGGATATAAATGCTGTACTTCAGTCACTCTGGGTTTTTTTTATATGTGAGTTTTGAGGCTGAAATGACATGAATATGAAGAAACAGAGAGGCATCAGTGCGCCACTCTGCTAATGTGAACATGTGTCCATCCAGATTATTCGGACCTCGATCTCTATGTAGATTAACTGTATGATGATTGGTGGTTTGATTAAGGCTAGTTGGGATTTTATTTCCTTCCACTGGATTAAGGTCGCGGACAGCTCGTGTGTTCTCTAAGACTTTTTTCTTTCCGCAGCCCGTTTCCTTGTGTTTACACTCAAACCATCCCACACCCTCTGCATCAGTGCAAACAACCATGGCTGTTTATACAAGCTTAAAACAGGGCTGTTCTGGTGCCCATCACAGGGCGCTACGGGTACATTTCTGCCTCATTTTGTTCAGAATCAAAGTGAAATGCTTTGATTGATCTTAGCGTGAGTATTGGATCAAGACAAATACATGTTAATAATTCATTTTTTCCAAAAGTATGTCATTAACAATTTGAAAATATCAATCAACCGGCTTGATGTTTTGAAGGTATTCATTTGAATGGTGCGATAAAGTGCGACGATGAAGTAAAGCGTCTCTGCCGTTATTTACTGTGACCTTTCTCTTTGTGTTGTCACCCTGCAGGCATCATGTCTTCCCGAGAGCGTCGGTCAGATGTGTACATAAAGGCAGAACCGAGCAGCCCGGAGGGAGGCGGGGGAGGGCGGACCAGCCCCGGCGGAGCCTCCTCGGACTCCTCTCAGAGCGGAGGCGGAGGGACGAGAGGGGACGGCGCAAAGCGTTACTCGCCGC
The DNA here is from genome assembly GCA_032164315.1 of Malacoctenus gilli. NCBI lineage: Eukaryota > Metazoa > Chordata > Actinopteri > Blenniiformes > Labrisomidae > Malacoctenus > Malacoctenus gilli. The sequence goes on along the minus strand of JASSRZ010000006.1, from coordinate 4,395,842 downwards.
CGCTGTACACGCCTGCCCTCCACTGTCACTTCAAAGAGGAGGCCGGCGATGGGGCAGAGGAGGGCTCCACCGGAAACGGGGCGGGGCGATGCAAGTACGCCCTGAGCACCCTCCCCAAGAGACTGTGTCTCGTTTGCGGGGATGTGGCATCCGGTTATCACTACGGCGTCGCGTCGTGTGAGGCCTGTAAGGCGTTCTTCAAGAGAACCATCCAAGGTGGGCATCCTGATTGTGACCACCACTCCGCTGTATGTCCAACAACAGTTTTTGTCTTATAATTCAGTGTCAAAATAACAATAATAATGACAAAGCTGATAGGAGCACAGTTGGTTTCCAGAAGTCCCTGATAGTACGTAGTATTCTACCGTAATTGTAATAAGCACAGGTACACATTTATTTCCTTCAAATGAATTATGGTTGAGGTTAAATGCATTCTACAGCGTTGTCTGTCCGTTTGATTCATTCTCCTGCGGTGGATGTGGGATGAACGCCTGCAAGCACTTTCATCAGGATTGAGCTTTCACTTGACCTCTGGGTGACCTTGGTCGATTGAGGAGGTCAAAGGTCGCCAGCACTGTGACCTCACATCCGTCCCTCTCTCCTGAGCAGGATTTTATCGGAAACACCTTGAGGGACTTTCAGTCCGACTGACACGAATGTCTTGTTCGATGTGAACACAAACTGAATAGGGGTTTTTTTTTTCAGTTGGAGGTCATCGCCACCATCCGTCTTATTCTCGTTATGCAGGGAGACTTTGAGATGTGTTTCGAATGTTTGGGCCAACTCGAGAGTATTTTCATTTAAAACAAAAAAACAAAAAACAACAACCTCACAATAAACTCTGAGGCTGCAACTTCTGAATATTTGCATTAAACTGAGAAACATTCATAAAATAGCATTAATTATTAGAGTAATAAGGACAAAGTTGATACAAGCACAACAGTGTACTGTTTATGTTGATAACAAGAATTCTCTCATCAGAAGGGCCTATTGTAACGTCTCACCCTTCCATGCTATATGCCACAGGAGTGTATCATGCATTTTTTTGCACCCCCTGTAAAGCCGAAGCAAACTTTACTTTTAGCCACAGCTGTTTATAGTTTGGAGGTTTGAAGCTTCCATATTAAATGTTCTGATCTGAACCAAATAAAAAATTTGGCTTCATTGCCTTCGGTGACAAACTCGCTGAGCTACCGGCTCTTCATAGGGAACAAGTTGAGTCAAAATGAGAGAAACTGGAGGTTTCCGTTTTATCCTGCTGCTGTCTGTTTTCACCATGTGTCAGTAAACAATCACCCAGTCACAAACCAACTTTAAATGTTTATACTGAAACCATACACACATGGCAGCTCTTGTGCTTGATGTCAATTGACAAACTGTTCAGAGAAGCTCCTGTTGGCTGCTTCAGTTTTTTACCAACTTCGTTTTCATATTGACGTTGACGCGCAGTCTTATTGGATAAAAGCTGACTTTTCGGTTGTTCTTTGAAGGCAACATTGAATACAGCTGTCCAGCCTCAAACGAGTGTGAAATCACCAAGAGGCGCAGGAAGGCCTGCCAGGCGTGCCGCTTCACCAAGTGCCTCAAAGTGGGCATGCTGAAGGAGGGTGAGTGTTGCCGCTGCAGTCTTATGACATGATCGGACAGCTGTTCAGCGTCTCTCCTAGTAAATCGGCCTCTTTATCCTCCCCGATTCAGGTGTCCGCCTGGACCGGGTCAGAGGTGGAAGGCAGAAGTACAAGCGGCGCCCAGAGGTGGAGAACGCGACCTACCAGAGTGCCCCTCTACCGCTGACAAAGGAGAGCGAGAAAGGTGGGGTTGTTGCATTAATTTACCCTTTTCAAAGAGAACTGTCTGGTGTGTATTGAATTAATCAACAAAGTGGTTCAAGAACAAACCATGCTTTCCTCAATCTGCCCGCTGACTGGTATGAGCTGCTGCTAACAGTCAGGAGGAGTTGCATGTTAATGGATGAGAACCACGAATGTACATTCATTTCAGGCTTCCCCTGTATTTTACATTTAATGGTCATCACTCACAAACGATCCCGAGTTTTTTTATTTTCACCAAACAAACGTCAATTAGAATGCAGGTAGAAACGACACAGATATAGCTGAGGTTTGATGGAACAGCGCCCTCTGCTGTCGGATATGAATCTGTCGTTTCGTGCTCAATGTGCACTGAAACTCAACTAATTGGCCTCATTTTCAACTAAATTGACCATTGAGACCTTGAGTTGTAAACACCAGCTTGTTCCATTCTCTCGGTTCTACTTGTTGGTGATAATAAACAGGGACTCGGTGCTTCTGTTTGTGACCCAGGCTCCTCCAACATCATCGTGTCCCACCTGCTAGTAGCAGAGCCGGAGAAGTTGTTCGCCATGCCAGACCCTCTGCAGCCAGACACAGCCCAGCGCACGCTCACCACCCTCTGCGACCTCGCCGACCGCGAGCTGGTTGTGATCATTGGCTGGGCCAAACACATTCCCGGTAAGAGATGCACAGAGAATAAGAGGCGGGGAGGGGAGGCCGTGACAGCATGGCAGCAGTGGAAAAGATTTAGTGATCCAGTCTCAGTGAATAGGAACAAGCGCGCTGTGTCATATTTCACCCTGGCTGTGAGCAGAATATTGATCATCAGGATCATTATGAATGGCCTGTGTGAACCTGATTCTGCGGCCTGAACAGTGTAATGCTTATGTACAACATCAAGTGAATTAAATTTGTTTACGGTCTGCATGCGGGGTGAGGAGAGGAGCTGAAGTGATGCAGCACTTTAATTAAAGCATCACCATCACCACCAGCTATTTATAGTAGATACTCTGTTATATAAAACAGGCTATTGGCGCTTGTGGTGTCCGTCAACAATCCCCAAAACGTGCCTGCTGTGTATTTAGTGCTAAAGTGCGTGTCTCCTCCCGGGTGTGTGGTGTCGCAGGCTTCCTGTCGCTGTCTCTGGCCGACCAGATGTCGGTGCTGCAGTCGGTGTGGCTGGAGGTGCTGGTGCTGGGCGTAGCGTACCGCTCGCTGGGCTGCGAGGACGAGGTGGTGTTCGCAGAGGATTTTGTCCTCGATGAGGAGATGTCGCGCGTCGCTGGACTGACGGAGCTTAACGCAGCAATTAGTCAACTGGCCCGGCGTTTCCGTGCACTAAACGTGGACCGGGAGGAGTTTGTCATGCTAAAAGCCATCGCACTCACAAACTCAGGTACGTACAGACCGGAACAAAAACCAACTCTTCACGAGTGTCTCATAGATGCCAATAAAGAGAGTTTCGACTGTCTGGACGTGGTTTGATGCTGAATGCAAGATGGAGCCCTTACCTCACCATGCCATTCTCCCTGTCAGACTCTGTTTACATCGAGGACATGGAGGCCGTGCAGAAGCTGCGGGACCTCCTCCACCAGGCCCTGCTGGAGCTGGAGTGCCAGCGGCGCCCGGATGACCCCCAGCGGGCAGGCCGCCTGCTCCTAACGTTGCCCCTCCTCCGACAGACTGCCGGCCGTGCTCTTACCACCTTCTACAGCATTAAGACCCGCGGCGGCGTTCCCATGCACAAACTATTCCTGGAGATGCTGGAAGCCATGATGGACTCTCCTTAGAGCCGCAAGCTGCACAAGTGACCAGGATGCTGGGAGAGACCCCACAGAGTCTTCATGAGTGGACGAATAGTTTATGGAAAAAGAAAGCTTTTTATTAGAGAAATAATAATGAGGAGATGATCCTTTTACCCCCATTAAGACTTCGAGAAGAAAGGAAAATATTACTGGAGGAGAAAATCCTCCTTTCTTCCTGTTGGTTGGAGGGAATCGGCTATTAACAGGAAGCCGTTAACTGCCAAACTTCAGAAAAAGGCTCCGAGATCCACGAGCGAGAAACATTGAACACAAATGCCAGAACTCTTCTCAGCTGTGGCTGTTTCATGGCATGTTTGATCACAGCGTCTGTCTGCAGTTACTTCACCACTAAAGAACAAGTTTTAGGTACAACAGACTGCGATCATGTGGCTTTTGAACTTTTGCGAACAACACGTCGTCTGCTGAAGAAAGCCATACTAACATATCTGGCAGAACGCTCGAATGGGCCAGTACGGCTCGCGTCGGAACGCACATGAAGTGCTTGTATTTACTATAGTTTAGCGTGCCGTTGTAGGCAAACCATAGGAATTACTTGCAATATGTTAAAAGCAATATAATGATGCGATTATTGTCTGTCACATTCAAAATGTGGATAAAACGGTGCGACTTCGATTTGTACATCAGTAGTTCTTCACTGTTTGGCCCCCAGGTGCTGATTCTTTTTTTTTTTTGTAAGTTTAGCTTCGAGTAGAATCTGGTTGTGGGAGGGATGACGGATAAGGTTTTAACAAAAAAAAATATCCCTCAAAAGAGTGAAATGTTGGTCGGGGTTAAACAGGAGCCGGGAGCTGCTGATGCTGAGGCAGGTTTCTTTCTAAAAGCTTGTGCAATGACTGGTTGTCAAGGAAACATGCAGATGATTGTGGGCTCCACGTGGGAGGTAACGCAGTGTAAAAAGTCTGTAGATCCCCAAGATATATACACTAAAAAAAATGGCTTCCAGACAGGCAGCAATTGTTGGAGAACCAACGAGCTAAACCGAGATCAGGGAAGAACCAACTGTTTGATTAGCCGGTGAACTGGCAGCGAGTACAGCGGAGACGCGTCGGCCTCATCTGCTTCGATTTTTCATCCCACCCTCCTCCAGAGCAAGACTGAAGGGCCTGTCCTGTGGATGAAGCTACAGCGTGCAACACTAACTCGTGCTCTCGCTGCATTTTTCTTTTTGCAGCAGCAGCAGCAGCGACAAACATTGCACAGAAGATCTCCGAGCGCGAGCCCGCCGGTGGGCTCACGGGACGAACCGACTCGTGAGCGCCCCGAAATACGGGCGCAGTGCAACAACAAATGCAACATATGCAACGTTTTCCTTAAAAAGTCTTTGTTGGAAATGTTTGCATCAAGTAGAACAAGGATCATTGTCGCACGCTTCACATGCAATGCAAAACTACAGCATCTGATGTCACCGTCGGATCCCCAGAATTGGACCCCCTGACTGGAGGGGGGGGGGGGGGTCACCAGACTTTTAGCCATGTACAGTTCCATTTAAATAAACAGAAACATGCAATTTATAGAGGATGATGAATAAAGCCAGCAAATGTGATACCGATTGCCCACTACGATGTTTGTGCAGTGTACTGAAATTTATAAGAAAAAAAAAGAGAAAAAACTTGAAAGTTGCTTTTTTCATACAGTTTCCTGTCGAGGACTTAAGCGTGTTTTTATTTACATTGTGACACACTGTTGTGGGTTTGGTATTGAAACGAAGCTTTTCATTCAGGATACGATGAATGACGACCGTCTGTGTTTGTTGGGTTTGTTTTCTTTCTTTCTTTTTATTTCCAATGTCGTGTGTGTTTCCTTTCTGCGGCTGAATTAATTTTAGGGAACAATTTTTCGTGGCTTTTTGATGTGGTGGCTCGGTGTGGTGCGGCTACAGACGGCTACCTCAGGAGGCAGCGCACGCCAAGGACTGTGGCGACAAATCAAACTGTCCTGGTTCTCTCTCTCTCTCTCTCCTTTTTTTTTGATTCGTCAACCTCAATCTTGGATCTTGGGAATGTCTCAGAGTTGATGTGTTTCTGGTTTTTCCGCGATGGCTCTCTGTGCGTTGCCTCGTACGGTCGCTATGTTCACACCTGCTAACGCACAGGTATTTAATATTCTCCTGAATTTGGATTCTGTTTTGCCTGTCGGGTCCCTTTTTTTAAAAAAACAAACAAAAAACGGTCACAGCTCACGTGTTGGTTTGAAGTCGTTTCCGAACCAAATTTGGAAACCACTCTTCGAACTTTCACGGACGACGGCGTCGGATCAGAGCTGTTGAAGTTCCTTTGCATTAACACGCTCATATATGCAATGTAAGGTTTTGTAAACAGCAGCTTACAGGTGGGTTTCGGCGCAGTGAGGGCCAGTCACAGTGTCACGGTTTAAACTATACAGTCATTTGTAGGTTCTAACATGTATGTGCGCATTACCATAAATGAGCAATACAATAAATTACCAAACCTCTCATATTTCCTTGTATAGCCACAGTGTACATTTAACATTGCCAGTTATAATGACAGATAGCGACTAAACGTTATATTATTTAGAAGTTCAAATCAATGTTTGTATTTTGAAAGACTATTTAAATGATTAAATTCTATTTTTTACTCAATTTACTGTCGTTTGTTGACACTGCTTTATTTTTGTGTGTGATATTGGCTGTGAATTTTCTGTGTGTAGGCTGTTTATTTTTCATTTAGATACGAGTTTGATGTCCTTGTCTAAACATGTCCACGTTTGAAAAAACAAACAAAACAAAAACAATTACAAAAAATAAAAAGTCACTGTGAAAAAGTGAGATCTTCCCCCGTCTGCTGCAGAGCAGGCAGCGGATCATTGTAGGTGCTTTGTGTTGTGTAATAAATGGACACACCACCACCACACATCATTGGCCTCATCTCTCCCTGTTGCTGTTTGCGTGTGTCTTTTGTGTGTCCGTGTCGCCATCGCAGGCAGCGTGATGAGGTGCGTCTCTCTTGTGCTTGAAGCAGTCCGAACAGGGTTTGTGTGTTCTCACCTGTGACTGAAGTTGCTTCTGTTGCAGCAACAATGTGCCAGCATTAAGCCGTTTAACCTGGTCAGCAAGCTCCAAGCGTGTCTGGACAGTCACTGCTGTTGGTAGGTTCTTCATTCTTGGCGCTGGGCTTGAATGAATAAAAGTTATTAAAACAGGGGGCTGGGTATGTTCAAAGAACGGATCTCTCAAAGTTGACCAAAAAACCATAGAAAAAATGACATACAGTAACTGAAATAGTCTGCATTATATTTTCTGTCCTTGTAATATGCCACAAGGTTGAAAGTGTGTGTGTGTGTGTGTGTGTGTGTGTGTGTGTGTGGCTTCTAAATGTTTTTGTGGTTGTGCATCCTTGTAAAACATGGGTCTTTGGTGAATTACAGATTGATGAGTAAGTGAATGAACGAATACACAAATGATTGAGTGAACAAGTGGGTAAATAAATGAATGAGTAAATGACTCCCACGTTCCATGCAAATAAAGAGAAAAACGATTAGACAGAACTTTTAGGATGATGTGCTATAATAAGAGAAGAGACAAGATAGACTTTATTGAATTCACAATAGAGAAATTCGCTCTTTACATTGCTCTTGTATGGACAACACACAGGGGGTACAGAAAGAAGGGAAAAATACTTTAAAAAATAAGTTTAAAATAGATAATAAAATAAATAGTGCCATCTTATGTACAGATACATATTGAAATATCAAAAATGGTGGCATCTTATGTAGGCTACATTTTTTCTTTAGTTGTCAGACAGTGATGGGGTGGCTTGGGTTTGTTTGTGTGTTGTTGAGTCTGACAGCAGCAGGGATGAATGACCTGTAGTTGCGCTCCTTCTTGCACTGAGGGTGTCTCAGCCTCACACTGAAGGAGCTTCTCAGCTCCTCCATCGTCTGGTGCAGAGGGTGAGAGGTGCTGACCATGATGGATGTGAGTCTGGCCAACACCCTCCGCTCAGCCACCTCCTCCACAGAGTCCAGAGGACAGCCGAAAACAGAGCTGGACCTCCTGACCAGAGTCATACAAAATCCTAAGCAGAGGCCTGCATACTGTAATATTTGTCGGGTTATGCAGAGTGCCACGAGGTGTAAATCAAGAAGCAAAGAGTGGTGAAGTTAACAAACTTTATTGACCTTTATTAACATTTAACCAGGCAGCCAGCCTCAGACCTGTAAGAGAGCCAGAACAGTCAGTTAACTCAGTCTGTGCCAGCCACTGGCTGCATTTAAGGCACTAGTGGCAAAGGGAGGCACTACACAGCAAAACACTGCACAGTCACTGCACTGCAATGAAGTCCCACCAACCACACTCACAGCAATCTTAAGACGAGCGGAACTGTCCACCCAACACCCATCCCTAGTGTCACCGTAGGGCAAGCAGGAGGCAGCACCTGACTGAACGAGTCCATCACCTCTCCTTTGTCCTGTTGCAGACTGCAGATTACCACCTCAAACTTAACGATCGAGATGACGGGAGCCCACCGCGACTCCACTGCGACTCATAAAGACTGTCAGCCGTTAGTCTGCGACTGTGAAAATCGGTAGGTATGAGCCCGGCATCAACTGAGTCCAAACGTGATTTTATTCCCTGGAAATCAAACATCGTCCTTCACAGCAAACCTGTTGGTTGGGTTGTTTGACAGGATTAGAGAAATTACTGAAGTGATGATCAGCAAAATGGGCTGCACAGTGGTGTGGTGGTTAATGCTCTGTCCTCACAGCAAGAAGATTCTGAGTTCATGCCTGGGTGGGGCCTTTCTGTGTGGAGTTTTCATGTCCTCCCAGGAACTGCAGCTTCCTCCCACAGTCCAAAATCATGCAAAAGGTCAATTAGTGATTCTTTATTGTCCATTGGTATTACAGGGTGTGTAAATGGTTGTTTGTCTCTATGTTGACCTGCGATTCTCTCCATTGTCAGTAGATGGCTGAATCTATTTTTCAATTTCTTGTAAACATTGTTACATTTACAACATTGTATGTTTGTCAGGGAATACTGCATGGATCTTGTGTCAGGGCCTCCACCCCTGGCTCTGCCTAATAGTGGGCATTTGTTTTTCTTCCTCATTGGTGCTGGCTTGTTAGTGGTGGACAGGTGGAGAGGAGCTGCTGATGACGTGAACGCCTTCACCTGCAGCAGGGCGTGGCTTTCAATTGCTCCCCTCCCCAAGCTCCCCATAAAAGCTGGCTCAAACCACGCGGCGACGCCAGACTGTAGACAACTATTCCCGGATCTGCCCTGCTGACCGCGCTTCTCTGACGAGCACTCGACCAAGTCCTCGCCTCCCCTCTGGTTTTCCCCTCCTGGAACTCTGGATCAATCTTCCATCCCTGTGCACACCACCTGCTCTCGTTGTCTCCATCCCTGCTCTGCCTGTCTGGGTCTGCAGCCTCTTGTACCCTGATCTCCTGCTGGGTTTATGAAATTTTAGAACAGTGTTTGGGACTGTTCTGGTCTGCCTGTGTGTTCAGGATTTTGCTTGGAATACTTTGAACTGTTTTTCTTTATCCTGCCATTTGGGGCAACGTTTTGTGTTATGAACCTTGATTTGGGATCCAGCTCTGGAGCACACTCCATAAGTTTTGTCTTGTTTCAGTTTCATGATTGTTAATAAATTAAACCTTCCGTGCAAAGTCTGTCTCTGCCGTTTGCCTGAGTCTCTGGGTCAGCTTCCGTGACATCTTGATTGTATTTTTTCGAAACTGTCCTGTTTTGCCCTTTGTTTTTTTTTTCTGGTGTTGCCATTTGCAGACGGTCCCCGTGCCATCGCAGAGACGCAGGCTCTGCTTAGAGCCCAATGCAATTCCTCCAGCGTGAATTGCGGCTCATTTGGAGAAAAGTGCGATTGTCGCTCTGTCTAACTCGCTGTGATTGCAATGACGTGTCGGTTTTGTAGATATGATGATCCGCTGACGAGTTGATGCGGAAAGGCCGAATCTGATATTTTTTTCAACTTTACCCAAGTGCAACGGCGTAGGTTTGATTTCGACTGTGGTTGGGACACAAAAGTCCTTCAAAGGAGCACATCTATAAGTTGACGGGTTTTCAGTGACCTTAATAAAACGCTATGGAATGGCTGCTTAATGGAGTGATCGCAATTTCTCTGAAAGGACTTCTTACAAAAGCAACTTGAACAAAACCATGGGAAGTGCCAATCTCCGCGATGTTTTGATTTTGGTCTCGAATATTGGTAGGGACGTGTCCCTGCCGTCCACCGCGAGAATTACGCCCTCGCTTTAGCGTTAATTCGCTGCCGTCTAACTCGATTTAGGACACACGCCGCAGCAGGTAACCTGAGGCAGTCCGAGGTGAGCCGGGCAGCACGCAGCGCTCCACGGCCTCCACACCCAGCGCGCCTGCTCTGACTCCGGCTAACCAGCTAACGAGCGGGCTGCTATGCTGTCGCTCACATCCACGGTGCTGAGGAGCTCCGCAGTGCTTCAGCGTGTCCGCCTGCTGCACAGCTCGTCCTGCGTCAACATGCCGATCCAGGTAGGAGCAGACCAGAGCCGCAGCTCCGTGGCGGTGATCTCGAGCCGCTGGGAGAAGTCGTGGGCCATTTAGATAGCGGCCTCACCGCGGTATTTGTGTCTGTGTGTGCGCCCTCTAAGCTCCGTCACTGAGAGTCGGTCGCCATGACAGGAGATATCTGAGAGGGATGAATATTTGTTTATCACATTGTTTATCGGAGTGTTTCAGCGCCGCAGCTGCCTCCGTCAGACGCACCATAGCAGTGAAGATGAAAGCAGACTTTTAGTAGAGCTCAGCTTGTTCGAAACTTTCTATTCAGCGGTGTACTCGACATCACTGTTTCTGCTAACTTCTGTAGTTAACACTGCTAACGCAAACACAGAAGTTATCAGTTATCAACACAAATAAAACCATATTTGCAAAGAAATAACTTCAAGGTGCCTTCAATCTCACCTGCACTTTTACAAAACCCTCTGCACGATATTGGCCCCTTTGAGTATGTTATTGGACATGATACAGGTGAAGTGCAGTCTGTATGTTATCACTTATTGAATGTGCTGCTTAACATTCAGCGTGATAGAGTGTGGCGCTTAATCTGTCAATGTCACTGTTATATTTAGCTTTCCGTCCATGTTGGGCAAGTCAACACGCCATTAGTCGCCCCCTCGTGGCCAGTGGCAGAAGTGTCCCCCCGATCAACGTTTAAATCCGATACACCTAACTTTGTTTTGTACACCAAATAATAAACACGTCTGATGTAAGTCACTCACTGCGACCGAGCTGCTGGCAAGCCATCCTCTGCTTCACTTCACCAGCTTCAAACCGATGCCAGCTCACATAGAGCACAATCAGGAGCCCGGACACGTCGCAGTTGATCACATGGCAACACAGACACACAATCTCAAATATATTCTCACGTGCACGCCGATAAACTATTTTGAGTCACAGGTTGACGTTATATGCAAGGTTTTTTTTTTTTTAAAGCTGAACAGACCAAAAGCTGTTGCCGGTTAACTCTGGCGATCCAGTCAATATTAACCTTGTCCTGCCTTTAGGTAGTCACAGCGGTGCGTTCACTGCCCTGTTGTACTTGGATGATTCTCTATCGTGACCATAAACCAGCCTTGTTCTTTTTTCTTTTTTTCAATGGATGTCAGGTTGGTGACCGTCTTCCTGCGGTGGAGGTCCAGGAGGGGGAGCCAGGGAACAAGGTGGGGATGGACCAGCTCTTTAAGGGGAAGAAGGGAGTCCTGTTTGCCGTCCCTGGGGCCTTTACCCCCGGCTGCTCCAAGGTGAGGCCCCCAGTATTGGCCTGACTTGACATCCCCTCGTTGTCCTTTGCACTACCTCATCTGATCTGTCCCTTTTCTGCCTTCAGACTCACCTCCCAGGTTTTGTGGAGCAGGCCGGAGACCTGAGGGGTAAAGGTGTCCAGGAGGTGGCGTGCATTTCCGTCAATGACGCCTTTGTCATGGCTGCATGGGGAAAGGAGCATGGAGCAGATGGCAAGGTATGCACACGGACCTGCAGTGAGGCGGGCTCGCCTAAGAATAGAGACATCCAGAGCAGAGCAGTCACGCTTAACCTTCTTATGAATACAATTTATTCTGTCCCTGCGGATTTATTCCCTAACAGGGTTTCCAAAATGTCAAAAAAATGCAGTCACGGAAAGCTTCTGCCCCTCTTTTTTAATGAATTTCCTCTTAATGACGTCTCTTTCCTCCTACAGGTTCGAATGCTGGCTGATCCCACTGGAGCTTTCACAAAGGTACCTTTGAGGGGCTAATTGGCAGCTTAGTTGTGAGTGTGTGCTCACGGCTCTTGTTTTCTCTGCTTGTCAGGCTGTCGACCTGTTGCTCGACAGTGATCAGATCGTGCAGGTTCTTGGGAACAAGCGCTCAAAGAGGTAACAATGGACAGTCAAAAGCATGTTGTTTTTATGTTGTCCGTGTCGCACTTTGAATCCAACATAAAACTGTATGACATCCCTCTTGGTTTGCTCTCAAAGCACACTGAGTGGTCCTGATACATGCAAGTAGCCGGCAAAATAGTCCTCCTACCTGCCTGAAATCCCGACTCCTCTTTGCTTGACCTAATGTAGTGAAACATGTTGTGTGTCTCTTTACCACGGGACCGTGTAGCTTCAATCCAGGCGTTACTTGTGGGTGTGTTTCGATTCCATGCTTTCGGTCATAAAAGGTGGTTCGGAGGGCATCGCTTGGCAGAGTTTAGCTGTTGAAAAATAAAACAAAACCACCTGCTTTCACAAACGACCCTTGCTTCTAAGTGTGTTGATGTCACTGCATCCTAGATACAATACATAAACAAGAAGTAAACAGGACTTGAATACATGTACAGGTGTCATAAATCAGTCATCTGGAGTGTGTGGGTGTGTTCGATGTAGACAAACTGGCTTAAGGAATGATCAACAGAGCAAACCGCTCAGTGCTGTTATGAGCAACCACCCGTGTCTTCATCTGCCTCATGTCTGCCCTTGCTTGCTTTTCTGTGTCGTAAACCAACAAGTCGTTCCCACACCTTGCATGCAGGTACTCGATGTTAGTGGAAGACGGAGTGGTGAAGAAGATCAACGTGGAGCCTGACGGCACCGGGCTGACCTGCAGTCTGGCCTCCAACATTCTGTCTGAGCTGTAAGCTTCGTCTGAGCTGAAACCAACTACAAACCCACAGTTACAGTAAAACTTGCACTAGAAACTGTAGCGACCCTCTCAAGCTTTCCATTATTCCCAAAGACGGGTGCAGATGTCTTGCGGACACGGGCTTCGGAGAACAAAGTGGTATTTAATGCGCACAAATTTGACATGAATGGCAACCCTGGGCACAGTGCATCACCTTGTGGATCCTGTTACTTCTGAGGAAATAAAGTTCACCCTTGAAACAGTGACTGTTTTTTTTCTTTCTATGTTGTAGTCAGCTAGGCATTCGCTTTAATGGGTTATTTCACAAAACAGCAGTTTTATAAAGTGACATCTAGTTTTGTCAACTTTTGCACAACAAATCCGGGTCGATTTGTTGACACATTCATCTTGCAATATACAATCAACCATTAATGGAGTTGAAAAGAAAAACATATATATTGTGAGTATCTTTTTCCACTGGTGACCAGTTTGCTATTAAAAGGTGTGTGGAGAGCAATAGGCACCTATGTGTGTTGTCGCACATTTATTCCATATTTGGGTATTTTGTGGCACCATTGTAGATACTTTGCTTCCAAATATGGACAAAATGAGCCCGAGGCTGATTCATATTATTGGGTTTCTCCGAGTTCGCAGATTGGCTGTTCCCGGTTTTGTTGGCCCCTTTCGTAGGTGGAGGAAGTATTTCTATCTCGTTAATAGTTTATCTACGACAAAGCTTGATCGTTTGCCAGCGACGTCGCCCTCTATATCTGTCGACCGCTTATTGTGACGTCAGGAAGCAAGAGTTCAGCGCATTGCATTGTGGTCACCGGTGTTCGCTTGGAAACAGAAACCACACTGCTTTCCCTCCGAGTCCAGTGCTTTTCAGCCCGAGGGGACGTGAAAAGGTATGTTTGTTTGCTGTTTTGTCGTGTTCTTTTCGTTGGCTAAGCCAAGGGCCAATAAAAGAACGCGTTACACAACGAATAGCTTTCCAAACACTCAGCATTAGCTCTGTTGAAGTTGTGTTAGCAGTAGCTTTAAGTTTTGCTAAAGAAGGCGCCTAATTTCAAAGCTGTGTCTTTTATTCACCGCGGTTCAAATCTCCAACACGGTACCTCACCCCATAATCACTTAGACCTGGCCAAAAGACCAACCACGAATACCACCGTCTGCTGCCGGTTCGCTGCGGCTCTTTGTGAAATTCTTCATTTAATGAATGATGGCAGCTGCTGCTAAAACTGTTAGCACTGGAATGCATTGCGCGCGCAATTCAACGACCATTGAACGGTGCTTCGGCTAGCCGTTAGCTCCAGTGTATTTAGACTGAGCGTGTAGTTCAGGCCCCCACCTGTTTCGATGGTCTCTTTCTTAGACCTGCA
>JASSRZ010000006.1:4347769-4381612 GCA_032164315.1 Malacoctenus gilli | reverse complement strand
GTTAGCTCCAGTGTATTTAGACTGAGCGTGTAGTTCAGGCCCCCACCTGTTTCGATGGTCTCTTTCTTAGACCTGCAGCATCAGTTTGTGACGAGCTTCGCGTATAATTACCAACTACACGATCGCCTCTCCTAAAGCGGGACCACGTGTGTTGTTCAGAAGGACCTGTTTTTTTTGTGTGTGTTATTCAAAGACACTTTGCTTATTAATTAGAAGTAGGCTAGTTAATCTGTGTGTCTATCGCTATAGGTAGATGATGAATAAACAAAAATGTGGCATCCAACGACAAACAAGTTTACCTGTTTTTGTTTCATTTATTTTTTAAAGCTCAATTGTCTGTTCAAGTTGGGTTTGTTAAACTGTTTGCATCCAAATACTCAAAGCACAGATAAAAACGATACTTGGTGAGAGAGAGCAAAGAAGTGATGCTTTAGGTCGACCCAAATGGTGGTTTCATTACGTAAAGATCATTACCGTTGTTGTGATTGGGTTACACACTTCAGCTTTTAGCATGCCTGAAAAGGCCTTGCTGCACTCAATGCGTTTTTTAAATTTGGTTCTTTACAACACTGAAACGGATAACCTGCCTCTGATTTAGAGATGAGATGCAGTAAGTACACCATCAAACCTGTTGGATTAGTTCCTCCTTGTCAGTTGGTCACAGTGAATAGGGCTGTCAAATGAGTTGTTTACGTGAAGCCGATTTGTCTTATATGTTGTAAATGGCTTTTGTCATTATTTTTGCTCCCCTCTTGCTTCTGTTGCTTAGGAGTTTAAATTTCTCTGTTCAAGTTTTATAAAAACAATTTGGTAGTGTTCTCTAAACACAGCGAAATAGTGACACTTTTTGCAGTTTAAAATAACAACTGTTCATTACGAAAGAACTCCACAGCATCACAGAACGTGAAACGGAGGTGAAATGTTTCCCACTAACATGTCCTGTTTCCTTTGTTTTTGTTCATGACAGGATACCCAGCAGCCATGACGTCCACATCTCAGAAGCATAAAGACTTTGTGGCCGAGCCCATGGGTGAGAAACCTGTGATGGCCCTGGCAGGCATTGGAGACGCCCTCGGCAAAAGGCTGGAGGACAAAGGATTCGACAAGGTGACGGTTGCAGCTACTTTGTATTGCTGAAGCTTTCTGGTTGTACTTTGAACAAGTGGGTTGGCTGCTAGTCCATCGGTTGGTGGTCTGATCCCTCATCCTGTCGTGTCTGTGTTTTGAATGTCCTTGAGCAAGACACTGAACCTAAATTGCTCCAAGTGGTGTGTGTGAGAGCCATGTGAATGGGTGAATGAATTGCAGTGTGAAGCACTTTGGCATTGCTTTTGAAAATCGCTGAAGATTTGGGGGTCTATTTACTCAAATGATTCCACATCTGCCATCAAAGTTCGGACGGAAGTTTCACTGATGTGAAGATGTAATCGAGGCATGATTATGCGCTCTGGTTAAAGCGCACATGTTCGTGACAACAGGGCTCTTGTTGTGGGAGATTGTCGCTTCCTGATCCTACTTGTTTGTGTGTCTTTCCACAGGCATACGTTGTCCTCGGGCAGTTTCTAGTGCTGAAGAAAGATGAAGAGCTGTTCCGAGATTGGCTGAAGGACGCTTGTGGGGCAAATTCCAAACAGCAGGGTGACTGCTACGGCTGTCTGAAGGAATGGTGTGACGCCTTCCTATAAATGCCCAGTCATTGTTTTCTACTTTTGAAGCCCCATCTGTACAGTACCTCTTCAATGTTCTTGCTCCAATTCAGCTGTCACATGTAGGGAATTCACACTGATGAGGCTGGAAGGGGTCATGGTCTTCAACAAGTGAACTAATAGCTTCGAATTGTTCTGATTAGGTTTATGGTTGAATCATCATAATCAATCACTCATGAGGTGGATGGTGACCTGGTGTGATACTGCGGTCAGTCTGACAGGCCTGCTCACTGCTGCCAGAATTTTTGCAGCAAACACTTGGACTTCAGTGTGTGTTTGTTTATTTTTAGAGTAACAGTTGTGTAGTTTTACCTGAGAAGTCCAAACGTCTGCTGTAGAAACTGACTGCAGAGTAACTTCACTTAAAGGTTTTTCTCTTTTGCTCATATATGAAATAATTATTTTGCCAATGCTGATGAAAATGCTGTATTTACTTTTTGCTTGAGGTTACGTTTCACTCTTCTGGTTTGTTCAGTGTTTAGATACTGAAACTTCACCTTTTTAAGTGCAACACTGCTCGTTTGACCTATTTAATTCCTCCCAAACGGATGTCTTTCTGCCTATTGCCAAGGGTTATCAGAATGTGCAACACTTGTACTCACCTTATGCTCATTGGCGCTTTGCCTCGTTTGCAAGTTTTTAAGAGATTTGTAAGATTTGATCAGAGCGGTGCTTCTAAAAACGGGCTCCCTGCGTCACAGTTTTGCATGTCCTCCTTTAAATATTCTTGAAGATGCAAATTGTTTTGAATTGTCTTGAAGAGGATGTGTTCAACTAATGTGAAACACGAAAAAGAGATCTCAATTAGCTGACAAGCAAATTTTTTTAAAAGTAACTGATTCTTGCAAGAAAGACGGTTTTAACTTCGAATTCTGCAAATGAAGACATTTCAAGGCCACATCTGGTCATCTCCTGAGCTTGTGTGGACAATGTAAATAAAGCTGCATATCTAACCAATTCAAACACCTGTCTAAGCAACTTGTCACTCTATATTGCTGAAAAGTAATTCACATGTGTGGAGAGTTGCACACATCCGCTAACTTTGAGTAATACACTTGGTAGTCGAGGACATGACACTGACAGCGGTTTATAAGCTAGTTTCTGTGTTACTGAGGCCGTCATGATGGAACCATTTGTGACTCAATGTCACATTTCAGCCGCGTCCCAGAACAATGGAAGTATCACAGATGCTGTATTCATTTCTGACAGAATGTATCCAAGTTGAAGGAAGTGTCATTTCTCTCGCAGCACATCTGAAAATCTGCAGGAACCAGTTAGGCGACCTGATTAGCCACAGAATTGTTATCTATTCTTCAAGTGGCTTCCGATGAAGACAAAATCACCTCCACAGTTTGTCTGTAGGTGTCGGTCCTGATGGTAGTTCAGGGCTTCATAGCTGAGCTTGACTATGGTCCCTGACTATATTCTTCAACATGCAATGCCTTAATGCATGCCACTGTCAGCATTCATTTCAGTCTCCTGAGCTACAAAGTCTGCATTAGTGCATGATTGATGCGTTTCGTCCGCTCTGACCGTTGCTGGCACCCGGCAGTCACTGGCTGTATGAAGATGTAACCGATGTGTAGCAGCTCTGTGTTAACATGCTGGTCCACGTGATGCATTTGACTGTGAAAACCCTCCAGCCTTTCTAACACTTTTGATACAAAATAATAAATAAAGAAGCAAGTATCAGATTTGGATGTGCGTGTTTGTTTTGTTTCATGAAATAATTTCACGGGAAGCTGGAAACGTTTGACAGGAGGTTTTTTTATTTTGATGCTTCATATTCCGTGTTTGGTTTTTCTTCGTTTAACCCAACAAAGCTTCAAATGGGATATTTGCATGATGCTTAAAATAGAGTTGAGAGCTGATCCAGAGTAGGAGAGCAGAGGGGATCCTGTTGATGACGCCGCGAGAGCTGCTCCGCAACATTTACAGGGTCACTCTCCAGAGGACTGAACACCTCATCGGGGATGAAGTGAACTTGTGTATTAAAACTGGACACTGGCTGATGGAGGGCAACTGGTCTTTGACCCCCCTGCTCTGGGAAACCTCTCACATCTGGTTGGCTAGAATGACGACGCACATCTGTCTTTAAAAGTACATTATAACTGCTGTTTGTTTTTTGCATGAAAGAAATAGAAAATTGTTCATGTCACTGGCTTATATTTACCCACTTGCTATTCTAGCTTCAATGGCTTACCTCTAACATCTCTGTCCGTAACGCGCCCCCCCCCCTGAGAATGTGGGGTCTTTTTTTGGGGGGGGAGGGGGGCATTTGCGATGATACTACGTGTGTTGTTGAACTATAAAATCGCATTTCGACAGTGATCAGATGCTCGGACTTGTTGCTTAAGTTTCACAGTAGCACCTAATGCATACAAACGCACTTCCACATCCACACTACAGCAACGGGATAGAAACGAGCAAATCAGACACCACACATGAACAGCTGTTGTTCTCGCCAGGTACAAGTGACTGCCGAAAAAAGGAGGGACCACAGAATACAAAATGTAGGGGGTTGTGGGGACTGAAAGACTCGGCCGGTGCTGATTTTCACCAGGAAGTGGAGCGTCTCCACCTGCAGACGTGGTGAAAAAACGCATTGCTTCACACCAGATGGTGTTGTGAGATCCGGTGTGTGGAGAAGTGGGAGCCCTGACGTTGTCAGAGCAGCATCTGAGACGTGTAGCACCACCATAATCCAAGGAGCCAGTTAGAAGCTTCAGACGCTGCAGAATCTGACCCTGGGATTGGCTGGGGGGGCCGTGTGTTCTTATCAGGACATGCGGTCGGTGTGTTGGCTCCTCTTTTTGGCAGTTATCTGTACCATTAGAGCATGAAATGTTTATTTTCCATCAGATGAGAGCTGTGTTGTATTCCTTGTAGCCGTTGTTATTAATCTTGTAATATTTCTGCCTGTATCGATTAAATGTTCAAAGTTCTGCTGAAAGTTGTTCTTCCCCTCTAACTCCCAGACAGCAGCCTCGACAATTTAGTTCAGTTGAATGTGTACTGTACATCGGCAGCTTTAACGCAAGGTTACTATCGTACATTAATGTTCTTATTTAGATTGGAAGTACATGTACACACTGTACATACATGTACACACTGTACAGTTGTACTTTGCCTCGACAACAATCCCTGATTTGTCTCAAAGCAGAGCGCAGAAGAACTTCTTCTCCCTGAAGGGGTTCTCTGAGGTGGGCACGGGGGTGATCAGGGGGTCGTCGCAGGCGTGTGCGTCGCAGTACGCCATCAGATCGGCCGCTGCCTTAGAAACCTGAAGGGGGTCCAAGACAAGCCTCAGTTTAGGAGGGATTAGTGGATCATTGTGAGCGCCGTAAACATGAGACTTCACTGGGTTGACGTTTGAATCACACGCTTGAAATGAACAGTCTGTTTGAACTGTGATCTTAAATCAAAAACACTCAGGTCGATTTTACCTGACATTAAAGGAGAAGGGGGGGAAAAAAATCATTGTTACAACATATGTGGACCAACATAGAGCTATAAATAATAGAAATGACCGGCCAGGATGAAGCCTATTGATCCGCTTGAAGAGACAAGCAGTCTGCCGTTGCAGAGGTTCCACAGAACAGCGATACGACGTGACCATGAGCAGAGACACTTCACAGCCACCTGGAGTCAATGGGAATCAATGGAGGGTCATTCTGAGAGTTTCTGTTCCCTCCTCAAGTCTCTATGCAACTCATCTGTAAATATAGCAAATGGAGAATTGAAACTTCATGAAGTAAACCTCAGCCATAGATACTCAGGTTTCTCTTTAAGAAATTGAGTATTTCGTGCCACCGTTGTTTTTGCTGAGCAAAAATCAGAAGTGAGAAGTTCTCCTATGTCAACGGGAGCATCACATAAGACGACACTGCTTGGAAACCCTCCAATCAGAAGCATCGGCTGAAAGCGCATGTGAGAAGGTCACCGTCCGGTCCTGAGCGCAGCAAACCAGTGGGGGTCCATGAGATGGTTGCACGTGTTCACCTTTATCACTTCTGAGGACTGACTCGTGCACACCCCCCCAAAAATCCCCCCACCACCGCTCCTTCATGGAAACGCGAGCACGATCAGAGCGGCGACGCTTCCGCGGCCGTACCTTTATCCTGCAGAAGCTGGCCTCGATCTTCAGCTGCTCCACTAGCTTCCTGGCTTGGCCGACACTCATGGTGCTGTTCACTGGGGTGTCTCCTTTCATCCTGCTCACAGAAACACCACAAACAGTCATGGACTTTCTTTTGAAAGCAGCTCTCGGACTGCTTGTTCTGTCAGCTGGTCAGACAGACCTTCTCTCCATCCAACACATTCACGCAAACACCGGTTTGTGCAAATACTGTAGGTCTGTAATGTATATTTCCAATGTGCACGTTTAATCAATTCAATCAGCCTTTGATACACAGTTTCAGGTCCCGGATGAAAATCAGTCAATGACAATGTGAACGTTGAGAGAAACACAGAGCGCAGCTCCATGATGTAATGTGTGATAAGAGAAAAACTGTGCAATAGTAGTGTGTCACTGTTGTTCAGAGGCGAGCCAACATGAAGGCAGAGCAGCACTGAAGTATAAATATCGGTCAATATTGTGTCACCGAATCGGCACAGCTGCCACATTATGTCATCTTACGTGGCTCCTGTTGCCTTTGCTCTCTCTGAAGATGCAAAGACAAACCCCAAAACCAAGCCCAAAAAAACCACAGATAAACTGGGCCAAATGGTCGGATTTCATTAGCATGGCCCACAGATTCCCTGACAGGCAGCGAGGATACGCACAGAAATATGGTATGCAGGATGAAATACACACTGCAGCCATTCAGAGGTGTGTGAAATGGTGAACAGACCTGGATGGGAATGAAATTATAATTGCGAACAAATAGAGAAAAGGAATCAAGTCAGATTGTCAACAGGGAGGGAGAACCCCCCCCCCCCCCGCGAGATGAGCGAAGGAGCGAATCTATGTGGAGCATTCTGGACCTGTCCCCATTGTCTTTCTCCTTCTCCTCCTCCATCCTCCCCCTTTCCTCCTTACCCGTTTTATATTCCTCTGAAGGTGCAGTCTTCCCCCCTCTTCGCTCTCTGTGGCTCTGTCTTTTTCGGCCTCTCCGTCTCCCTCTGTCAGCGTGTGTTTGGTGGTATCAGTGTGGCCGGACCCCACCCCTCGCAGACAACAGCCTGGATGGTACCCTGCTCTGTACAGTCCACTGCACTGCAATTCTGCCACAATGAGCACGGGCTGCGCGGTGGATGGAGAGGACCACCCCCCTGAACGATGAGTGGTACCTGCCAGACGGAGGGAGGGGGAGGAGACTGGCGAGGGCTCTCTTACAGGGGTGGGCTGTACCACCGCTGTTCCCGGGAAATCGGGACCATCTGGAATCTGTCAGATTTGAAGCATCGGACAGGAAGCCCGATGATCCGTGTGGTGCGTGCATTTTGTGGTCGGTGTTATAAAAACACATCACATCTCTGGAAGTGAAGTGGATCTGTGTGAATCATGATGGCTCTCAGTGGCTTTGGTGATGCCCACCATCCTCTCCTCTGTTGCTATGGGGACTGCTGCAGTCAGGGTACTGGTCCCCATCGCACTATGTGGCGAGATTTTGGTGATATTTGCTGAGTATGTGCTACAGATTATTTAGGTGTTCCATGATATGTACTTTTTGCGATTTAGAACGTGATAAATTTGCAGAAAATACGCATTTTTTGAGCGGCCAGTTTCTCTTGTCGCTCACTTCCCAGAGAGCATGGAAAGAAAAGAGTGTAACAGGCACGACGCAGCACCGCCACAAGCAACATCCAGCGCTGCTCCAAAGGGCGGGGACGCTTTGTGATTCGACTCATTCGGCGAATAATTGTGTTACAGAGAAACGCACAGAATCAACCCGTGACGAGGGAAAGTCAAGCTGACAGCCGGAAAAAGCGGCAGCGCCATGTCTCTGGAACACATCGGCGCCATCTTTGCTAAGCTAACGGCCCGGTAGCCCTAATGGCGTTACTCTGGTAACTTTCCTTGTGTTTTCTGATTGAGGTACATCTTTCTGGTTTTGTCGTCTTTGGTCGTGGGAGCTGATCCTTGAAGCAAGTCATTTGTCCACCATGCGCTTGCCGTAGATGAATTATTTTCTTATAGTGAAAAATCAAAACCTTTTTAGGGTTATAAATATTCTAAAGCATACGCATGAAATATCGTATAAAGCACAATCATAATGGTTAGTTTTAAATAAAGGTAACTTTGTACAACAAAATAACATTACAGATGATCACAGATATTTCAAACCCACCAAAACATACAGTTTATTTTCTCCCTTCCTGTTGTTAATCAACCCTTGTATTAATTACTACCAAATTTTACTTTTACTTTGAAATGAAACTTTGGTGTTCGCTCATGTTTTTCACAGCATTAGTGTTTATTTGCAGCATTTTTCAATGAATGTGAAACAGTCATACAACATAAAACAGTGTTTAGTGTGCTGAGTTTATTTTTTTAGGCCAGAAGTTGCAAATTGAAGAAAAGTACTGGACTTCTTTTTTTGTGTGAATGAGATATCTGGGGAGCAATGATGTGTCTGCAGGCTGAACTGTCATCCTCATTGGCTGATAGTGGCGATCACTGAGCTCACAGACCAGCCTGGTGGGGCCTAGTGGAGGCCTGCTGGAGGCCTGGCATCAGGGGTCCCACCGCAGGCTGAGGACTCCATCTGCTGGATGATTGTGGCAGATTGGGACCACTGCTGCATGGAGCTCTGCAGGACCCCTAATAAACCAGACACGTGGGCTCTGAGCCTCCTCCCAGGTAAACAGTGTGTTGACCCCATCCACAGTCTAATAAGCACTTCATTAGCAGGGAGCAGAGCGGCGCAGGGGCGACAGATCACTTACTGGAAAACATAAGGAGGGCGGCGCAGTGTGACAAAACTAATGGCAGCAGAGCAGGTCTCAGTTCCTGTTCAGAGCTGCAGAGTTCCCCTCGTTTTAATGAGGGTCCGGTGCCAGTTTGCAGGCAGAAAAAAGAAGAGTCCTTCTGGGGAAATATGCCAAACGTGAAGAGTCATACAGTTCAGGAGGCTTTGAGGAACCCGGGACTCATTTGTACCAAGCAGGCTGTGACTTCCGATCAGAAATAGCTTGTCTCAGAAGGAACCTCGAGCAGTGGGAGGCAGTTTTGTTTTGATTTTTTTTTTTGAGTAGTTGAGAATCTAAAGCGGTGACGAATCAGAGCGACTCGACCCGCAGACCAGACAAAGAAAATAACTAACATCTTTTGAAGAGTAAAACGAGGCTGCCGGCTGACACCTCACCTCAGTGTAGGCGTTCTTTTCATCGACTTATTTTTTCTTTTCATCTAATGCTTAGATGATATGCTATCTTTTTATTTTTTTTAACTTTCGAACCACAAAACCGATTACCTTCGAGTCACCCTGCCCTCAGTTTACTACAGTCGGTGAGAAATGAGTTAACAACTTGTCAAATTGTTTTAAAAACCCACCAAGCTGTGAAGCTGCGTGATAATCTGTTATGAGCCATCTGTCGGACGTGGTGCTTGTGCTTTTTTTTTGCTGAGCCAACTGAACCAGTTCATCCTGGACATGTGTGTGAGACCACAGTTCGTTTCAGCAGGGATTTGGCCAGAGGACTTATAATTAAAGGGTCAATTTTGCTTCTATGAATATATATTTTTAGGGGGGGGGGCTGGCAGCTCCTCTGAATAAACAGTGACAGCAGGTACAAAGCAGTACATGACTGCAGGGCCGTGTGTAAAACTCCCAGCAGATGGTCCCTGAGAGCTGCTCTTTCATCTCTGCGGGTTTTTCTCTCCAGTAATTAGTGTGGGTGCAGAGCAGCCAACAAACGGGGCCACCTAATAACTCGCCGCCTTAATAATGTCACAGTGCGGCGAGAGCGAGCGCACAAGTCAGCGCTGAATATTATTTATTGTACAGATGAAAAGAGAGAAAGTCCCCGCTGGAGGAGGAAACACGAGGAAACGCTGCAGAGACTCAGTTACACAAAAGTTCATCTCCCAGCTCGGTGGAGGCTTCATGTTTTATCCGCTGCGCTAAAAATACTGGAATTAATTAAGCCTTGTTACATTGTGTGCTACCTAATTAATGGTGGCTAATTAAGGTGAATGTAATCACTGCTGTGGCACACTGGGACCTTCCAGTCAGGAGGCCTCGGCGCTGAGCAGCAACCTGCTGCGTGTGCCCACTGCGGCTTCGCTCCGTGCTCTGATCAGTTCAAAAGACGCAATCACGTGAATCTGTCGAGTCGGAGTTTGGAAAAGGAAAGGCTGAAACGCTCGAAGGCTCATGGAGGGCCGAGCAGGTGGGCATGAGTGTGGTGGTCAGTGCCTGAGCCTACAAAGGAGAAACCGCTGGGAGTCTCAGCGGGGAGGCCGTACGTGCGCGCCGTCACCCTGCCAGTCGCTCCACTCCCTCGGTCTCCGCCCCAGCGCGCAGGCTTGCGGTTTGATATAAAACCGTCGTGACCCTGGTCAAAGCTTTGTTGACACGGATTTGAATCCGTGCGGCACGCCGCTGCGCCGGCCTCCTCCTCGGGGCTCAGGTCGATAAATATTGAAACGATGTTGGTGAAAGATTTTTCATTTGAAACCATTTGGGCCATTGATCGTGCGCCGCGGCCTCAGCGCGCCTGGACCGCTGCGAGTGCTCCTCCTTTAACGGAGCTGCAGTTAAACGCTCCCTGTTTATCCGCACACGTGGTGGCGCCTGATCAACGCAATCGCACTTTAAGAACGTGGATGTTTGCAGCGGAAGCTGGGCTGGAATCACCACTGAGGGCTGCGTTCAAGGCGGTCACGCAGCAACAGCTGCCCAGTGAAAGGCACCACTCCTTCGTTAGTCAGGATGACGTCCATCCAGCAGGATTCGGTCAGTCTGGGAACTTTATCCAGTTGAAGCTTCGATGAGTTTGGGAGGAGACCAGAGAAGTGGAAGAGGAAAGAATGCATGACGACAGTCGAGCACTTCCTGTCACATTTTTGGGGCTTTTTAGGAGGGGAGAAGAAGAAAAAAAAAAACCCCAGTGAAACTCAGACCCGCTGCGCCCCCTTCATAACAATCGCTGCACGATTGCTTTTTTCATTTGAAGCGGTTGTCACCGCGTCAACGCCGAATTTGTTTGAACCTCTCGCTGCGATCGATGGGCCCCCGGCTGCTCCATCACACAGCTGTGCAGCCCAGAGCGGCCTTATGCAATGATGAGCGCAACAGATCTGGGTGGGGTGATCATCCCGATCATCAATCGCAATTGGCCGTTTGCATCGACGGCAGCGCGGCCGCTCAATACTTTCCAAACAGACACGAGTGAGTTCATTCACAGAGCGCTGGTGATCAGCTGGCAGGGCGAGCGTGGGGGCCCAACGCCGCCTCTGCTGCGTGTTGGAGTCCAGCACAGCACTCAGGGATTCGCACATGGAGGAAATGAAGACAAACTCACAGGATGGATGATTTCTCCTTTTTTCTTCCCTTCTTTTTCTCCTTTTTTTATTCAAAGAGCCAGTTCCAGAGTGTTTACCAGAAATAAACATGGAGAACAACTTCACAATCCAGCCATCAGGTTTTGCACTGAACACTTTGGGATGCTATTATAGTAACATCATATTCAGCTAGTACCAACGCAAGAGATAAGACAGCAATGGAGTCCCTTGATGGAGGGGGTGGGGGAGGGGTTGGGGTGGGGTGGGGGGGGGGGTCTTCAGTCATGTCACCAACACAGGAAGCAGGTCAATCAGAGCGGCTATTGGAGCTTCGGGGAGAAGGACGAGAAAGGGAGTGTATGAAGTCAGCAGCTGCTGTCCAGAGGGCTCCTCCGCCTCCATCCATCCATCCATCCATTCATCCATCCATCCATCCATCCATCCATCCATCCGTCCGTCCATCCGTGCTGCAGCGTGCTCCCTACAAATTGCACAACCACTCTGCCTGGATGGGAGATTGACGTCATGCTAACAGTGATGACACACGACCCACATCGACATGACTCTGAATCTGAACCTCCTCCTCCCCCTCCTCTTCCTCTTCCTCCTCCTCCTCTTCGCCCTCTCTGACAGGAGCTGCATGAATGCGAGGCCGGCGTCGACCGGAGACTTCTGACACTGGCTGACTTGCTAGCTACAGATTCTTTGAAAAGTGTTTCAGTGTGACGCCACTTGACTTCTTGCATATTACTTTGTGCTACAATATTAATAACAGATGCAACTTTTTGGACTATTTCTGAGACCTAATTCAGAGTCTCAAACTGTATACGTCCCAAAGTACACGTACTATATACTAAGAGTATATTTAGTTGTATAGGGATGCAAATTAAACCAGGTCCAAACATTATCTAAATGCAAATCTTTGTGAGCTTCGGGCAGTTTACCTCAAAAGAAACGATTTATAATTCAAAAGGCAGCGAATGAACTGCTCTGCAGCCTTTGGCTGTGAGGTGATAGATTTGTCCGCATGACTGACACTTGAGCAAACATTCCTGTTGTTTTCATTTGGCAACAGATTGTGTTTGAAACAGTACTTGGGTTGGACTCCATATAATGCACAGAGGCAAAAAATCAACGACAACAGAACAAATCAGCATTTAAATAGTCAATCACATTCTTATATTGGTTAGAATGAAAGAAATGTTTCCACAATGTTGATTTCTAATTTTATATGTTTCTCATTTAAAGGACTTGTTACATAGTTTTGTTATATTTAGTCGTAGATGAATGTGTACATTCCTTTATAGCTGTAATTGCATTTATTTTCAGTATATCTGAGAAATTTCATACAAAACACGACTGACTGCTGAATATAGAGCTTGATAAATTGGACTTTTGCCTTTTGCTCTCAAGAATCGTTTCAGGCACATCATTCGCTCCAAAAGTCTTTGCACCTCAAATGTTGCAACGATATCTACGAAAAAAAAAAACCCTACAGATCTTGCAACTGAAACATGCAGGTTTTTAAAACTCCTAAGTTAATGATGCAGTTTGTGTCTCGCATGAGTTCACCTGATGGAGCCAAAGGTCTGGATACACGAGGACCTCTAGTGGTCAGAAACAATGTGAGCGAAGCAACGGAGGGCAGTGAGAGCTGAGGGGGAAAATCTTCAGGGATCAGATGTTTGGGTTCCGGATGTTTCCCAATGTCAATTTACTCATTGTCTTCCAAGTAACTTAGTGTCTGGATGTTAAGAACCAGGAACTCAGTGTTTGTAAAAGTCGAATTCAAGAGATTTGGTGTGTGAATGTAATTTGAGGTTTGGTAACACATCAATGGAATATGCAGTTTGTTTTTTCATCCTTGAAAATGGAAAGAACATTTAACTCTGTCGCACTTCTTTATACATTTTGTTGTATTTTCTAACATGTGATACAAATCTCTTCAAAATTTCAATTGTAGTTGAATTTGGGCGTTTTGCTTCCTCATTGATCCATGTTTGCCTGCCATCAGGGCAGACACTGCTCGAGTCTGCGGTACTTTCTTTGACTTGACGAAATGAAATCGGGGGACCTTTGGGTTCGCCAACATGAACTGTGCTGCAGCAGAAGCAGCAACATCACAGTTTCTACTGAAGCACAGCGAGCGGTGAGACGAACCGCCGCAGCCGTGTGCTGCCGCCGCCGCCGCGACTCGCTCTCTCTGCCGTTCGTCGCGCTTGCAGAGGACGGTGACAAGTCCTACGGTTGGGCACAAGATTCACTCTGAGATTAATACGCGGCGCCCAGGCGGCACAATGAAGCCGGGACTGAAGTCAAACAATGGAAGGAGGGGGGGCCCCTCGTTTCCCCGCCCGCTTTGTATCCTTTGGCGCCGGTTGCCGTGTGGCGCTGTCAAGGAGAAAAGTCTTTGTGATATAGCAGCATTGTATTTGTCACAGTGCACCTTAAAGAATCATGAAAGAGTATAGTCGGTACATGAAGGTAAAAACGTCTGAGTACAAGGACCAGTTATTACAATATGAAAATATTACATTTGCTTAAGAGAAACAATCCATTATGAAAAGGGGGGGAGGGGGCAGAGAGCATCACAGGATAGATAACATGAGTCTGGGGTCTCTGGAGGACGCGGGACAGCACAGCATCACGATGAGAGTCGTACCTGAAGAGTTCTGACCCCCCCGGTAGGAAGAGAGAAGGTGGTCTGCTTTGTTTTGTTTTTCTCTTTTTGTTCTCGAGTCAGCTCGTCGTCCATCATTCCTCTGAATCGATATCCTTCAAGTCAATATTTGGTACAAGAAATAACACAACGTGTCCAAAATGGGCAATAAAATACAAACAGGAGTAATCAAGTTCCCACAACAAGCAATGCACAAATATACAATGTTCCCAGGAAGCTATGGGCTCACACGCGCGCTCACCACCGCCCGCTTTTCAAGTGCAAAAAAACACAAACAGAAGATTTGTACAAACACACTGACACTCACAAAGACACTGGCCCTTTAGTTCATATGGATCAGAGGAGAGAGCGCTGGGGAGGGAAGGGGGGGAGTTTCTTCGACGCGTCGCTCAGGTACAAACGTCTGAGGCAAACGCCTCAGCAGCACTGCAAAGTCCACACGGCGCAGGCTCAAAGGAGTCGCTTCGGCAGCCATTTTGCATATAAAGTCCATACAAAAACAAAGCAAGACAAATAAACAACAACATCTGGAGGAGCGACAGCGGACGGCCGTCCGTGACGGTCAGAACGACAGATGCCAGCAGCCAACAACAAGTTGTGGTTGAAGTTTCTCCGTCTGAAATAAAGGCGAGAGGTAAAAAAAAAAAAAAAAAAAAGCAGG
The DNA here is from genome assembly GCA_032164315.1 of Malacoctenus gilli. Taxonomy (NCBI): domain Eukaryota; kingdom Metazoa; phylum Chordata; class Actinopteri; order Blenniiformes; family Labrisomidae; genus Malacoctenus; species Malacoctenus gilli. The sequence continues at coordinate 4,367,114 of JASSRZ010000006.1, read as the reverse complement.
AACACGGCATGTTCACCCTCAACCCGCCCCCCCCCTCTATTACATTGGAAGAGTGACACAGCTGCACGAAGCACAAATCAGCATCCAGACCGTCACAGCAGAAGTTGGAAGATGTCTTTCCGTTCGCGCTGCTTTCCATAAAAAACAAAGCATCATGTAAAAAAACAAACTGTAGCTATGTCAACGCATGTGTGATGAGGAGGTTTGACTGTAGAAAAATATAGAGCCTCTATCAAAGTCACTTCGCCCAGAAAATAAACCCCACGAGCAAAACTCAGGATCAGGTTCTTTACAAAACCTCCGCAAGACCAGGACCAAACAGCACGAGGCAGAACTGAAGGCAGTTCGGTTGGTTTGGTTTTTAGAAAATCGTTTTGAGGGTGTTTTTGTCCATCGCGAGTTCAAATCTAGAAGGAGGGATTGTTGTGGACAAAAAACACTCATTGGTGCTGGTCCAATGAAGCGCTTCAGATACTGTCAGATAGCGAGTCAGTCACTTTTTTTTCTGTTTTCACCTGAACTCACAGCGTGCGGTCATCTGCTTCACCGAGAACCAACAAAGGAGCTGCACCTCGTCCCTGACCTTCGTGCCATCGGTCTGCACAACCACTCGCGTCCACAGACTCACAGTAACAAAGAACACCAATAAAAAATACATCACAGTTTTCTGATTTTCGCCTTTAAAGTGTGTTGCCGAAGCAACTGAGGGCCCCCAGGATCATTACACACCAACCAAACATCAACTTGGTGTCGGATTATCTAAAAGTGAGCCAAGCTCAGCCAGCACGCTTGAAAAACACTCGCTCCTCTTCGCACTTCTAATCAGTGATTCTTTCCATGAAAGTAACTTTAAAAAAAAGGCGTTTTAGCGGGGAGTTGCAAGTCAAAGCTGGGGGCACTGCAGTCAGTTCCCTTTTGCTGCAGGTTGGGTGGCTTTTTCCACAAGTCAGAGCTGCAGACGGGTGACGAATAACACGGACATCCAGCTGCTTTCGCCAGGATTGTAAAGCTGCACTCAAACAGTCGTGCGGGTCATTTCAGGCCATTGGGAACAAGGAGCAGTAAAACAGTAAATGCACTCATGAATGCTCTCACGCTTGGGACTGGACGTCGTTTGAACAAAGTCCAATCCTACGAATGAAATGTTGGCTCATTACAGGAGTCCTGAAGACCCTGAAGAAGATATTTCCCTCCATGCTGCGATGACAGCAGCTGTGTCAGCTGTCTGAGGAGACCCCCCCCCCCCCAACGTCAGGGCTGTAACGTTTCATCAGAGGGAAAAGGTGATCACTCATAGCAGCTTTCTATTGATTCGCAGTGACACTTTCCTTCGAGGGGACAAGTGGGCTCCAACCACTGCCAGCGAGACGTCCCCCACAGCGTTACAGTGATGCCCCTCTCTGGAGGGGGGAGGGAGGGGGCGGGGTGGGGGGGGTGCAAGCACGCAGGTTTGTCCCATGATTTGTCACCCGTCTGCAGTTTTTCAAGGCAACTCTCGATGTTTCACTTCCTCCTGAATCCACCTAAGATTCAGTGTGCAGGTTTGCTTCGTAAGATCTGTCATCTGTTCTGTGTTTATCAGGACTCAAAACTCAAAGAGTTCACAGTGAATCAAGCAACCTTCTGGAAAGCCTCCGTATAAAAGTTAATGCATAGTCACACGGGACACAGTGGAGAAGTTCAGGATGGATAATAAGGCCAAAAGAACAGAGTCTGGGAGCAAAGACGGCGACGATCGCCGCGACACCTCCTGCTGTGGGAAACAGTGACGCTTCCAACTCTTCTGACTCGCTCGCAAAGGTACGAAAAGAATCAAATACAAAGTGAATTTGGCTTCAAAAGTGTCCACAAAATATATGAGGTCATGTCTGCATTGAAAATACATCTGTCGTTGTTTTCAAATGAGCCCCTTTCTTGAAAACTGGTTCCAGTAAAGAAACAACAACTCAGGACTGCCACAAGCCAGCCAAAGGCAGGAAATGACGCGGAAACAAAGCAAGAAGTTTTAGACCATAAAAAAATAAAACAAAAATGAATAAATAATTTGCTCCGTTTCAAAGCAGATCAGCCAGACGTTGAATCTCCCCACCTGAGGGCAGATTGAACTATTGTGTGCTCATCAGATCAAAGAAACCATCCGTCCGGGCAGCAACACAGGACTGATTCATGCTACACATCAAACCGGTTTGGTTGTTTTCTACAAAAACACAGTTCATTTCTTTTTTGCTTTTTGGATCAGCCGTAACAGAGTTAAAGGAAGGTCTGTTGTTTAAAGCACATTTTCATGATCTGGACCAACGCGACCGAGCCGCGCCGCCACTCCAAACTAACGAGGGAGTCGCGGTGTGGAAAAACAGTGCCATTTCAGCTCAGGACTAAATGCTTTTCTGACGAGTTTATTTCGGCGCATCGACCTGCGATTCGAATCGTGCTCTTCGTGCGCACTGTTGTCTGTGACACCTGTCGGCGCGCTGTGGCGCTCCAACTCTGCAGGCCGCCGCACTGAAATAAAACCCACCTTTTTGTCCCACTGCGGCAGTTCTCCTGCTCGGTCGGTGCTCCTTCCCTGCACAGTTCTCACAAAACACACGGAATTATATCCCAGAAAGAAACTGAAACAAAAGAAACTTACACAAGAAAATCTTCTCATCCGAGTGGCAACATCGTGATCCTTTAAAACAAACATGTTGGGAGTAAAGTGCGCTGTGATGACCTGTGTGCTGCTACATGTGGTGGAAACACGCTGCGGTGTTGAGGATCGAGGCTGAACCTTTCCGTTCGCATTCGGCATGCACGTATGCTTAATGGCCACAAAGCTACTGTCGTTCTGTTCCTGTGTGTCCATGTAAACCACAGGAACAAAAAGGAAGAGGTGTAAAAAAAACCCCAACGGAAACTGAGATATCTGAGTGATGTTAGATCTATACAAAATATTGGCACATTATCTTAAAAACAACAGTATGCTGGACGAGGGTCAGGTTGAGGAAGATTTCAAACGGACAACCCCGTCCAGCCTTTTTGTCTCGTGTTTCACAGTATTTAAAGTGCACTAACTGCCAAACACGCCACGTTTCTCGCTGTTGTGCTGCACTCTCGTCTTTTCATGCTCATTAATGCCAATTGCGAGAAACGGTGAGTTTTTTCCCCTTTCCGTTCGCTGACCGCTGACCTTTCTCACACCTGCGTCTCCACTCCGTTCAGTTTAGGCATCAAGATTCGAGGAGTCACCCCGGAGTTGAGGTCCCTCTCAAACTCCAGGAGCTGGCCCATGAAGTTCAGGTTGGGGGAGACCACGGGACGCCGGCTCCGCACGTATTTGTAGGCATCGGTCATTGTCATGAGGGTGTGCTTCATAAGGTAGGCGATGACGATGGTCGCGGAACGGGACACGCCGGCCTGGCAGTGCACCAGCACTCCCTGTCCACTCTGATATGCCTCCTCTGTGGACGAGAACAACAGGCAGGCGCTCAGTTTCACATCAGAAGTCGGAACTGAACTCTTGCCGCACCCTTCGTTGAATCGACTCAACCCTCGGCCGCTGTCTTTTCGAGCCAGAACAAAAACTTCGTCAGAGGGAAATTCAATATCTAATGCGGTTCTGCCACCAAATCGAATCAAAAAAAGTTCCATCAGCAAGTGAAGAAGTTATTCTGGAGGTGAGTCACTGCGTGGGTGCCGTCAGCAGGGTCGGCCACTCGCTTCAGGGACACTGATACAATGGCGAGGGGCCTTGGCGTTTGAAGGAAACAAAGCGGCTGATGATCACACAGTGCAATCATTCCTCTTTGAATAGAAACACAGAACAAAAACCTTTCAAAAGTAAACACACGGCAATGAAAATAACTGTCCTTTTCGCAGCGATAATCACACTGTTTGCTATGTGTCTCATAGATCATCTGAAAAAGAAACTGAATAAATCTTTGTCAACTGCATTTGCATTCACACAAAGGAGAAGGACGGAGTTCTCAAAAATCTTTGCAAATTAGGATTCAGAACTCTGACGAACATTGAAACAACAGTGAAGCAGTGTTACAGCGTCAGTGTGAGAAGCCACTGTTGGCTGGATTGAACCTTAAACACTGCAGATTGTGAGTTATTTCACTTTCATTGATAGAAAGAAACATCCATTATATATATTATATATGTATAATATATTAGGACACAGCTCAACGAAGATGCTGAAAATGCAACGACCATAATCAGAAGGCACTTGGTAGAGAGCATACCTCCACCATGCACCATTGCTATCACTGCTTGCTTGGCCTTGAACCGGATTTGGGATGAAGCATACACATACACATAGTTTATATGACGTCGGACTCTCACCAATGAACTCAAAAACCTCCTCGAAGTACTGTCGGAGGTTCTGCTTGCTGTTGTCAGTGGCTGGGAGCCTTTTGTAGCGCAGTCCGGAGTTGACGTGGTAAAGGGGCAGGTGGGTGGTCACGTTGACCACGTAGCCGATGTTGAGGCGCAGCAGCAGGTCCAGGTCTTGGGCGTCTCGCTCGTTTCCGAGGAACAGGAAAGGCAGGATGGGACTGACCACGGCGTTCTCTGCGTCGGGGGTCATCACTGACTCATCGGACAGCGAGGCCGGCAGTGACGAGGACAGCGGCAGCGAGAGGTGCACTGAGAAACAAGGGCAGCGGGCAGGAAAATGACATTGCACGGAGGGATGTAAACATGGGAGAAAAGAGCAAGAAATGACAAAATATTCAGTTGCCAAAGAAAGGATTCAACATTGTGACAAATGTTTGTGAAAGTTTTTTACCAGCATGTTTCCTTTAAGAGGGCGAGAACCCTTCATTAAGATTACTTTACCCACTGTGAGGTAGTAAAACATGCAAACATCCCTTGAAAATACTTTATAGATACTAAGAAAAGAATGGGAGCATCGTCATTGAAGACATTTCTCTCTCGTAGCTGTATTTGATGATGTCTGATGGACAGAAAAGGCATCTGGTCCTCTGGGTCTGTGGCGCTACATTCTGCATTCACGTTTTGCGCGGAGGAACTGTTGGAGGTTCTTACTTCTGCTGTTCTCCTCATCCTGCTCTCTGTTGAGCGAGTTCAGAGCCAGGTGAAGCGACTGGGCCGACGGCAGCGAGTGTCCCCCCTCCCTGTCTCTCTGCCAGGGTTTGGGCTTGATGAGAGTGGTGGGGGCGGACGGCGGCGGGGAAAACGACACCGGGGACGGCGGGGAGGCGGAGCGCGGGGAGGGCGAGCGGGGATATGACGCGTCTTCGTCCTGCTCGGGACCGTCGCTGCATCCCGCGTCCTCGGCCTTGTTCAGGAGCCTCTTCAGCGAGCTGCGGCCGTCGTCGTACCCGGAGCCCGCCCTGCAGCCCACGAAGTCGAGGGCGGCCATTTTGCCCTGCTGGAGGCGCCTTCGGCCGGCGTGGTCCGTCAGCTGAGTCTGCCCGTACTCCTGGAGGTTCTGACAGTCCAACAGGACCATTCCCGGCCCATTGCTGCCGTTCTGGGCTTGGCCTGCACAGGTCTTCCCCACTGCCACCCCCATCCCGGCACAGTGATTCTTCTGGGCTTTCGAATGGGTCATCTTCTTGGCGAGTTCTTCAGGCCAGATGGTACGCACACTGTAGTCGTCATCGTCGCCTTGGAAAACAGCCATCGGATGGGCCGCCCCAACGCCTCTTCCTGGGGGTTTGCCGCGTCGGGGGTTGAAGGTCACCACGATGGGATCGCTGCTGCAGTAGCTGCAGGTGGAGCTGCCCGTCTGAGAGGCTTTGGGGTTGCAGCCTGTCACGCAGCTCTGGATGGCCCTCAGCGGGGCCGAGGAGGACAGCGGCGTGCAAGGCAGACATCCTCCGACCAGCTTCTTGCGGAGGATCGCAGGACTTTCAAAGTTTCCAGCCTCGCCGGAGCAGGAGGCGCACCGGAGGGGCTTGAAGAGGGTGGCTCGGCAGTCAGACGCGGTGCTGTTGGAAGAGGAGGTGTTGGAGGTGGAAGCGGTGGACAGACACCCGGCCAGGTTTTTCAGGCCCATTTCTTTCTCCCGTCTCTTTACTGCTCCGACATTGTGGCCACAGGAGAAGGAGGTGTTGGAGCTCCCACCGCCCCGCTGGAAGCTCGCGGAGTGCCCCTTACAACCTCTGCATCTTACCAACCTCCAGCAGCCGCAACTGAACGGGTGCGTGCAGTCGATGGTGCAGGTGTGGTCCGGGCTGGGAAAGCCTCCGGCGTGGGAGGAACAGGGCGAGAGGGGAAGACCATGGAGGACGTGAGGGCGGTGGTCCCTGCTACGAGGAGGGTGAGGCTGGCTGAACTGCTTAAAGGAGGCTGGGACATGGACAGGTTGGGAGGGAGGGGATGAGGAGTAGCTGGAGTTTAGGACGGAGGCATGGGGCACGGGGACAGAGCTGTGGTGGTAGGGCAGACTGTGGCTGTTCTGGCTTTGATGGACAGTGCCCAGTTTGGACGTCTTCTTGTGACTCAGAGAGGGAAACTCCTGCTCGCTCCTGTTCAGGAAACTGGCGTTCTCCTTCTCTCTTTCACTCCTGAACTTCTGCTGCTGGGCCTGAGCGGGAACAAACTGCAGGACCCCTCCGGGGGAAGACGCAAGCTGGCGAACTCGCTGCGACTTGAATTCAGCGCCACCTGGCCTGCCTGGGATCCCACTTTTCCTCTCACATTGTCCTTGATCCAACTGTGAAGGGACACATTTCCCTCTGCCGCTCTTCACACTTCCGCTCCGCCCTAATGAGTTGCTGAATCCTCCGGCCCGTCCTCCTTTGTCCACTGACACCCTGATATCAATAGTATGTGTGTGGGAGGGAAGCCGTGGGCCCAGGGTCACTGTGCCATTGCTGTGGCAGTGGCTAGGGATGTGCCTGCTGCTCGCCGGGGCGGCGGGCGCTTCGCCCTTGAATTTCTGCACGCGCGACGACCTGCGCTTGCATTCCAGAGTCAGAGATTTACAGGAGGGGGAATAAAAATGGGACTGAGAGGGGTGGAAGTGAGGCGGGTGGGCGACTTGTCCATTCGAGGCGGCGGATATCTGGGAGGAGTGCTGCGGGATGGTCTGGGGCGAGGCCTCGCAGAGGGCTAAGTTTTTAGGGCGCTGAATGACCACTATGCGCTCGTCAAGAGGGAGGGGAGGCATCTGGGTTTATGGGAAGCTGTTTGATGCAGAGAGAGAGAAACAGAGAGAGAGAGAGAGAGAGAGAGAGAGAGAGAGGTCACTAAATGACTGCAATTTCACATCAACTCCAAATGTGGGGCAGACTTTACATTTAATCAGTTTGGACCCAGCTCACACAACACGACCAACGAGGCAGCACGCACACACATTGGGTCAATCATTTCTAAAAGAATGGAGTCCTTTCTGAAATGTAAAGCACAAAGGACAATCCTCCACAAAAGTGACAACACTTTGACAGAACAACCTAATTTCATGTTTTGCATATTTTTTGTCGGTCAGGTTCCTTTTGCATGACAAAACATAGCAAACGCGAAACCAACCACCGGTGACGTCACACCTCGTTTTTTGACCTTCAAGACGCTCACAAAGTTCAGACAAACCGAGGCGCATGTTCGCAGGGAGAACGATACCACGGCAGTGATATGCAGTGAAACATGCGCCCGGCAGTCTGCGCGTGCTTACACCATGGCCGCTGTCTGGACAGCCAATGCTTGTTTGCCTTCACAGATATTTCCCATCTAAATGGAGGCCGTTTGCTGTCTCACTGTGGCCAATAGACTGTGAAACGCAGGATCTAAACGTGTGAAAGGGGTGTACCTGCTTGCGTCGAGCAGCAAATAATCCCAGCTAATCCTGATGGCAGTGAGGCTTTATTAAAAGCTCAGTCACAAAAGCCGAATCAAATGAGCTCCAACAACCTTCATCCCTCTGAGGAGTCCTCCTGCCTAACAAGAGGCACTCACAGGAAATAATGAGACAAGCCGGGTCATGGCTGATGGTGCGATGGCTGTGAAACATGGACGGACCGCTCCTGCTGACGCTGTGAACTCCTACCATTGTTGCTTTCATCTTTTTTTCTTGTTTCTTTTAGATCCTGGGCCACATTTCTGTTTCATTTATGTGGATTTATCTGATGAGATAAGGGGGGAAAAAAAGGAGGTATTTTTGCACCGCTCCGTTTGTCACAGTGATGTGACTCACCTTAATGGCTCAGTGGCGCTCTTCATTTTGAAGACGAGAGCCATGTGATTATCTGGAAAGAAACACTGTCGGCCCCCAGCCATGGAGCCCGCTCAGTTTGCCCCCGGAATCAGCTAAATTAACCAAATCCTTTGGGCCGTTTAACTACAAGCATCTGTCCAGGCCGTGGTCTAAACAAAAGGTCAACACGTACACAACAACACGACTCAGCTGGAGGGAGAGTTTCTTTTTTTTCACAACAAGACACAGACTGTAGCATATAAATATTCACTTTGTGAAACACTACATATAGCAGCGCCTCTGTGTCAGTTAACATGATTAATGCTCCTAATAAGGCTGCTACGGCTCCTCCTCAACTTCCCAGTGCTCTTATAACCTCTTGGTACATTCATTATGGTGCAGCTCTCAAACATTAGGATGAAATATTGTTGTCGTTACGGTGCAAAATCCACCCGCTGGTACACAGGCTGTTAATTACAATCAATCTGTGACATTCACTGCACCCATGAGTTGTTTGCTTGATGAACTGCTTTAATTTCCTTCTTGCGGCACGGCTGTGCGGTGGCCCTGCCACTCACTTGGACTGGGGCGGGCAGCAGGCTAATGTTAGCGTGAGGCTACTCGGGTGGTCTTGTCCGAGCGGGTGCGGCCGTTTTGATTTGATGCTGCAATTTTGAGAGAAGCAGCCAATGTGCTTCCGCTACGGAAATGTAGCGCAACGTGTTTATATCGCTGAGTTTATTCGCAGGTTATTGCACAAAAATATTTTCCAATTATCTTTGTTTGTTGTTATCGACCCTAGACGCTCGTATTTGTAAGACCCCCCCCCCCCAACCCGAAACAGTCATCTTTAAACCAGCAAACGGAAGCATGCAGCCGAGCTTGCAGCCAGTCATTTTCTATTGGAGCTACTTTATATGTAATAAATGATCCCACTAGCATAACAAACTCTGAATCAGCTGCATTGCTGCAAGAGGAGGTTTATTTATAAATGAATAATGCATCCAGCTGAAGACCACCAAACAACGCAGCGACTCCTGTTGGGGGGGCTGCTGGCACACGCTGCTTGTTAGGGTGGATCTTCATTTTGAGCTTCGTGGCTTTGCGAGGAAGCGCACGGCGAGCTCCGCTTGCTACGGGGGGGGAAAGATACTCAGGACAACACTGGCTGACGGACACAAATGTGGGAAGAGATAAAATACAAAGGAGGGGGAGGGGGGGGGGGCACTTCATAACGTGACACTGTATACCACAGAATGGGGGGAGGGGAGGAAGGACCATGTCAAAGGAATCGGGGGAAGCCTTCAGTCCCCAACACAACACAGTTACCGACCCATAGCGGGAGCGAACCGCGCTCCAGCGTCCCCATGCTTAAATCCTCGCACAGAGTCTGGCGACGGGATCCTCATCCTTTATTTTCCTTTTTCAGCCTTGCCTGTGGTAAAGGGGGATGGGGGGTGGGGGGTGGGGTGGGGGGTTACATTGACCCAGTTTATCATGGTGGAAGTCACTATCACTCTGATCACTTTTTCTCTCACACACTGGAAAGTGCAGGCTGGCTAGTGGCATTTTCACTCACTCATGGTCACAGCTCGAACCACAGAGAAAGAGAGAAGCAGAGATGGAAAACACTGGCGAGGGCTCAGTCTCGAACGCAACTCGGTGCTCCGCTGCAAGAATAAAGTACTGCAGAGACCGGCGAAGCAGGCGGCACTGCGTCGGATGCCTCCAACGTCTCCCTCTGTCATTTCATTCAGGACAGTTAGACGACAGGAAGGCACATACTCTGAATTATCATCTCGATTCATGTCATCTGCAAGAAAGGTTTATTTTCCCACATGTTTGCTGCATGACCCAATGCTTTGCGTGTCTCTGCTATAGCTTCTTCTCCACAGTAGGCAATGGTGCACATTCAGATTGGAAATCACAGCGAAAAAAAACCCCCAGTATGGAATGTTTGCCTCGGGGACGTGTTCAGTGGTGGAGAGCAACATCACAGATACACTTCGGTGCTATATTTGCTTGACGATTTCCAGTTCGAGCAGTCATTGTACTTATACTTCAGTCCATCCATCTTCTGTGCCTGCCTACTATACTTCAGGGTCATAGGGTGGGGGTGGGGGTGGGGGGGTGGCTGGAGCACATCCCAGCCAACAGTGGGTGAAATAGACGGGGCACTCCGATGACACGCTGCCAGCCTGTGACTGGGTGGACACACTGAGGCAGACGACAACCGCACACGCACACGCACACGCAATCACACTCCAGGCCAACTTTGAGTCACTAATCATCGTTACACAGTCGGTCTTGGGACCGTTTGAGGAAGAGAGAGGAAACGAGAACATGCGAACGCCTCGCAGAAAAAAGACCCGCGTCGGGAACGAAACTAGGGGGTCTCCTCGCCGCGCCGCGGGGATGCTCACCACAACCAGCAGATCCCCCCCATTTCACTGCATTTCGAGGAATTATGCTGCATTTAACTGATTCGCGCTTTATCTTTTATTAAATTCTGCAAATGAGTTTGAAAGACTTTGAAAAGAGATACTCGGAGAGAGATAACACATACTTGTACTTAGCTGCAAACAAACTTGCAGGATAGAAGCATTTTTCCCACTCTTGAGTCTGAGGCATCATTGTGTTTCCCACCAGGGGCAGTGACAGAGGGCTTTATCGGGAGACCATTAGGAAAAAATTGACTGAACCAGGCGAAAGCAATTATGATTACAAATATTCTGTCATCTGTGGGCTTGTTCTCTGGACCCGACCACAGGCGGCTATTAGGAGGGAAACGTTTTGGGGCGACGTGATGGTTGATTAGAAGGTTAATCGAAACCACGTCCAATTAACTGTGTTTTTGTGAAATCCCTCCTCTTGGCTGGTCCGAATTAATCTGTGAGTCCGGCGCGTTAATGGAGTCTGATCAAAGCCGGCGACCAAACACGCTCTGCCAACAGCACGGGAGCCGCCGAGGACTGTGGTGCGTCTGCCGCGAAGCAGCCTCGGCTTTGTTTGCACGCCGCGGCCCAACAGCACAGCGGGCGGCGTCTCGGCGGTGCCCGTCGGACGGAGAAACAGGTGAAACACATGAGCCGAGAAACTGGCTGGCTGCTGTCCGCTTGTTTTTCCAACGCTCGCAGTGTTTCCTTCTGAGGTGGCTGGAGCGTTACCGAGCAGTCGGAAACGATTCATTCCGTGTGACTGGGCTGATTGTTTGCCACGCTGGGGCCCGGCTGAGGCGTGTCTGCGGCTCACCTCCATCCAGCCCCCCCCCCCTTGGAAGCTTCACCCCTGTACACGACTAAAAGAACCCAAAAAAAAGACAAAAACAAGCTTCAACTTGTAACCATCCAGTCGTTGATCAAATCTCTTTGGCTTTATTTTTCGAGCTGCGGCTCTGACACGGAGGGCCGCAGAGTCACACCGGCACCGCGCGCTGTTGCTGACTAAGAGGTAGTTAAAAACTCGACCCTTCCATCAATTTAATGGACCAAATCAATGTCACGCTGAGTCCGGGGCCATCAAACAATCCGTATTGGAAAGTCACGGCTTCTGAGTAAGAAGTTCCCGCAGCACATTAACTGTCAGACGCCTCGTCTCACCGCGTGGGTGAATCGCAAAATATATCTCCTCCACATATCTGAGGGCAGATACTCTGAAGCCACCGCGTGAATAACTTATGAGCGCCGTCCAGGAGAGGTGAGCAACTGAGGATCCCCGCTGAGAGTTTTGACAGCGAGCTGCTTATATGCACCTGAATAAACAAGCCGGGGTGAGTCATCGCGGCGAAGGCTGATGCGTGACCAGGTGTGAATATCTAAGGAACAGGCAAAACAGCCAAGCCAGAAAATGGCGCGAGCTGCTTGAGGTTCGGAGCACATGAAGGTGTCAAAATTAGAAGCGAATGGGGAGAAAAAGGCGTAAAATCAGATGAATACATAAACTTCAAAAAGAGTGTCACTCAGCGGTGGTTAGGAGGAGCCTGCAGGAGCCTGGCAGGCTCGCTCCGCGCCAGCAGAGGAAAGAGAACAGCTTCATCGTCAGCGGCGAGGAGAGAGCGCCGTGCACACACCCCTGTTTTTCCACACGATTTAACTCTTGCAAACACCTGAGTAAGACCTGCAGAGCGCGGCGCAGCCAGACCCCGCACAACGTTCCGCGAGAAGGCGCAGCAGCCGAGCGGCGTCCGCAGCGTCAGAGCGCCCTGTACTGCGTGCATGTGAGGGGGGCCTCACATGCATGGCAGGTGTGCACCCTGCAGCCATCAGTCACCGCGCTGACCCGGCCGGCGCGGCTGCACGGTCCTTGTCCAGCTGCAGAGGCGGTGCAGCCAGTGTTTTTCGGGGACAAGTTGTTGAGCAAAGGAGGGGGCTCGTGGGGGGTGGGGGGGGTTGTTGGTGTTTTTTTGGGAGCAGATGGCTGTCTCGCTCTGCAAGATTGATGGCGATCTTTTGCACTCCTTCTCCCCGCCCCGGTTTTTACGCGGCTACTTCATCAAAAAGCACCTGACAGCCAAACACCCACGCGGCTGAATGGACAACAGCAGAGCAGATTGAAGGAACGAAAAACAGAGACGCCGGCCTGTAAAGTGTAAATGCTCCATTACTGGCACGCAAAATGGCTTTGAGTTAAAGGGTCTCTTCCTCTGCTGCATGAAAAAAAAAAACAGCCAAGGGTTTTTCTAGCATGTGGATGGCAAGAAAATTAGTCATCTGAGTCACTTGTTTCCAGAGGCTGATGAGCAGGCTGCTCCTGTCAGAGGACAATCCCCGTCTCTGCGTTTCGGCTCGTGTTAAGCTCCGAGTTGGCACAAACCGACAGAAGGCGGTCCACTTCTTTCTCTATGCTCCCGTACACGCACGTCTCCGCGCTGACACATGAATAGAGGGAATCATGGGCGTCGGACACAAAGGAAACAAAAGTGGGAAGATGCTCGCTGCATCACACGGCGGGGGTGGTGGTGGTGAGGTGTGTGTGTGTGTGTGTGTGTGTGTGGGGGGGTCAACCTGTCAGTGACACGGGACGGTCCCGTGGTGCGACGTGTGCAGGGGGGCTTCTGTGGGGCTGCTGATGTGACTGGAAATTACTGAAGAGCAGAGAAGATGGAGGTGTGAGTGTGCTGAGTGTGCTGACTGATGCGTGTTGTCAGAAGACTGACAAGGACGGATCGGGGTGGGGGTGGGGTGGGGTGGGGGGGCACCTGCTCACCTACAGCACCATTCCTCTTTGAAGCCTCAGAGCACCGGCTGATGTCTGGAATCTCAACCCAACCAGAAGCTGCCAAATGTGCCAGAGCGCCGACACCATTCAGTCACGCACGAGCCAACAGTGAGTGCAGAACGCTGCAGTCACACGGCGCTGATGCAGCTGTCCGAGTTGTTGTGTTTAGGTCTCGTTTGACATTTTGGGATGTATGCTGTTGTGCTCCCCCGCTGAGAGCTACAAGGCCGGATCGATACCACTCTCCATTTACTGCGGGGTTTGTTGGAGGGCGATTTCCTCCTGGAGTCTCGTTGCCTTCACAGTGTCAACAAGACTCCAGCACAAAAATCCATTCACGCAAGTTCCTGTAAGGGAGCTGACTGGATCTTTAATAACCCGACAGCGCAACTAACACAAGACGATGCCGAGTTGCACCTCAAAGACCAAAAACTGTGCAGCTGTTAAGTGTGTGCTGTTCTGACCTGACTGATCGCTTTTTATAATGTGTTTTTTCCTCATCATTTCTTTACAAAAATAGAAACAAATCTCAACTACACGTGAAGTGAGGAAAACAACTGAACCACGTTGAGTCTCACAACAGATAAATCTGAAAATGTGCCACCTGGGACTTCGGGGGGGACAGGCTGAAAATGCTAAAAAGATGATGTCATAGCCCCTCCCCCTCTCTTAGCACGCATGCTCATTGGGTCGTTGGTATGTGCTTGATGTCTTCTCTGTTTTTTGTGAAGTTCCAGCACCTTTTACTGGCCTCAGGGAGAAGACACAGCTTTTCTTGGTGTGTGTGTTTTTTAAAGCGTCACAAATGAATTTGTTCCCGCAGACGTTACCTAAAGTGATTTTTTCCGATGGACAAGAATAGAATAGAATTCAAATTCTTCAACCCGCAGTTGTTCTTTGCCTGGCAGCTTTGGTAATAAGTCGAGATGAGCAGGACTGTGAAGTCCACCTTCAGACTTACAGATTTACTGCCGCAGCATAAAGCAGAATTAGACCAATTATTGTGCGTTATATGATGGGACGAAAGGAGCCTGCAGCTATGAAACGGTAACCTCTCCACTGAAAGGAGGGCGGCCTCTGGCCCGCATTGATAGCTTGTTCACAAATCATCAGGCAGGCAGACAATGATCGGGCTTGTTAGGATTTAACCACTCCAAACAGGATCGAACGTTAACAAGCCAAAACAGCGCAGAACAAGCTCTCTGTTGTAGCGCTGAACACTGAAGACGCGCTTGGCCGAGCACCAAAGCTTCGCGAGCGGCGTTCACTTCAGGAGCCAAGGACCAAAAGCACAAATCGGGTTAAAAAAGCCTGCAGACAACAAAACAAAAGAGGGGGGGGGGGGTCGGAGCAACGTGTACAGTCTCCCCTCTGACACCCTCCTAATTGTGGCTGCAGCAAAGAGCAGCGCACCCCTGACCACTGAAGCCCCCCCGTACAGAGAGCCGCTGCCAGGGTGGGAGAGGACACGTTCCAAAGAGATGCTTCACCTCAAACTTCAACCTCGGCCAATCACTCAGCAGCACACATGTAAAGCTGGAATTTCCTGCTTTTGTAGACTGGATCAAACACCAACAACGCCACCCGCTTCCTGCCGAAACGATGCTACCTGCAACATAATCAAACAAAGCATTTAACTGTGAGCTTGACCAAGCGATGGTCGGGTCGACAGCGTTTGATTCGTGTTGACAGGTCGGGGTCAGGGTCTTCATCCAAACTGTGCCAAACACACTTCGGAAGGGCTGTGACGGTGTTTTTGGTCATCACACATGGCAATAAAAAAAGAAGCACCACAACACAAAGAGCTAGACGAAGCCCGAAGAGTGAAGTCAGACATCTGATTTGTTTGGACAATGGTTCGCCCAACAAAGGCACAAAGATGTGTGCAAGTCATTATGACTCACACGTTAATTAGGCGCCGTCTAATGATGCGCGATTCACTTCGCAGGAAGGAAATGACTGGCACCTCACTTGTACGTGATGCTTTGTTGTGACTCAGACGGCCCAATGAGGGTGTTTTGTCAACAGCAGCGTGATAATGGCTCCACTGTGACGCACACGTGTGTGTGAGCAGAAGGACTTCTTACATTTGATTTGCACACGTCCCGCATTCCTTATCTTTCTGATCCAGACTGGCTGGAATTGCAAATTCCCGCTCTCTCGCTCGCTCACTCTCTCGCTCGCTCGCCCGTGCTAGCCTTTTGCTAAATTCACTGTTCACTGCAATCTGTCTCATCAGAGCTGACACCACTACAGGCGAGAGAGAGGAAGTCAAAATAATTACATCACCTAATCTCACACAGTCAGCGGACAGAAAGTGATGGAAGCACAAAGAGCGCCGGGCGGCCAATCAGTGAGCGGCACGATAGGAAACATTCAGCCCCTCGTTCTCCCCCCGCTGTTCAATCAAACTGATTTAGCGCTGAGACAAAGACCCAACAGGACATGCTGCATCATAATCCCGCACAGCCCAGGCAACGCCGCCGCCGCCGCCACCACCGTTGCCGCTTTCCGCTTTCCGCTTTTTCTTTTTTTTTTTTTTTGATTTTCCAAGCAGAAGCTGGTGGCACTTTAGCTGCCGAAGCACATTCTTAAAGGCTCGTCCTGATTGTCTTCTTTATCTTCACTGAAACACATTAAAACATCAAAAATCTTAATCGGAGAGCGAGTCAGTGCTCATCAGTTACAGACAAAGCCTCGATTAGCCCACTTATTTGACTCGTGCTCATAAAATGAGCCATGTGTCGTTAAAGTAATGAGGCAGGAGTTTAACCTTCGTGCGGTTGCATGAAGAAAAAAAAATGGCTCCACTAAAATAGAAGACTCGGAACAGGAAGAGACAAAAGCAGCTTGGAGAAAGGTTCGGCAGTGGGCTGGGATTGGAGCCCTCTGCCAGGTAAAGATAAGAGCAGCGCTAATATGCTTTGAATACATTTGAGCCCAAGTGCTCGCGCTCGGTTCACAGTTGCCACAAACCGACTGTGCCGAACTCGGCTCGTTCATCGTTCACCAGATATCAACCAAAACTGTAACTCTGGGACACACGGACGGCGTGAGCAAAGCGTGAAAAACAGACAGACGGGTGAGGACAAACACAGGCCCTCGCAGACGGAACGTGTTGGAGGCAGAGAGTGAACAAACGTGGTGTCGCGTCTCCCACGCGGAGCTGCTGTGGGACAGTGTGCCAGCGTGAGCTGACTGAGCCCGCAACGGGACATTGTCTGGTAGATGGCCTTTGAAAGCCATGCCCCCCCCCCCCACACACACACACAGGAATACGACCCCCCCACACAGGTCCATGAGCCCCAGACCCACTCTGGGTTCTGCAAACCACGAACGGAAAAAACCCCGAACCCTGATCTGAATGTGTTTGATCTGGCAGAAAGTTGCTCGACTTGAACCAAAAAAAAACCTCAACAGCAACATCTGTTAGTTGCAGGTTGGTAAGAAGAATCTGTTTCGTCGCCCCGTGTGAATTTTGCGCCAGACTGTTTTTTTTTCGTATCCTCGAAGAAACCCTCCAAGAAAGCAGACGAGAGCAGGAGAACAGCGGCTCAGGACAGCCTGAGGCTGCTGCAGGCTCATCTGGCCCGCAGCATCAACATTACAGGGGGAGGAAGAGGAGGGGGAGGAAGAGGAGGGGGGGCTCAGTGGCCTCATCGTTGCTTCTCGGGTCTGTGAGAGTGAGGTCCCGTCTGGAGGCTGAGCGCTCAGGAGAAAAACACCAATCGGAGGTCTGATTCCTTTTCAATTGCAGAGCTTGTCAGAGGCAGCTTTTCTCTTTATTCCCTTCACATCATCATTCACTTTATGCAGCATCTTCACCTGTTCACTTTTGGCCCAGTTTTCTTAATATATCAGCTTTTGCAGTCAAGTTTGTTTTGATCATTTCACATTTTTCCAAGAAGCAATAAAGCTTAACGAACAAACAGCTTGTTATGAAGGTTTAATGGCGATCCTGCACGTTTAAAAAGCACCACGCTCCTTCGCCCTACATGCAGATGACACAACAACTTACACTGGTGCAGAAATTTCTAACATAAGCCCTCTAATGTTAAAATGTAGCATGACACAAAGCTTTCTACACTCACACGATGCCTTGGAATTATTTTCACTGTGGCTCCGAAACACAACAAGAGTTTGGTCGATAGTTAGTCGACGTTTTGGATCCAGGACCATCTGAGGACACAGTTCATTTGGGGTTTCGACCTTGAAACGTTTCACGATTTGGTTCATTTGGCTTCGTTTTTCCCGACACACTTTTGAAAGTGAACAAAATGGAGATGAAACCTGCTCATCTGGGCTCGGAAACAAATGCTGACCAGGAGCAAGAAGCAGCACAAGCAGGAAGAAAACATAGTTTGTCCTTTAAGGCCTCGACTGAACACAGAAATCACTGAACCCCTCCCCTAAAGACTCAAACGTGTTGCCATGGTTACACTGATGCAGGGGATCACTTCCCCTCTTTCGTGCGCTTTGTCTTTTTGCTCGTGTTTACTTGTTTGGTTTCATTCAGACGTCCTCTCACACACACTCAGGCTGAACGTATGGATGATAGAAACAAAGGGTGGTCCTTATAAAGTGGACCCAACAGCTGTCCCAGCATGCACCTTGCAGCAAACGGCAACAAAGGGGCCGGTTACCCGTTCGTCGCCTAAACAAACATGCTGTGCTTCCCTCCTGACTTCAGTGTGTCAGTGTGTGAGCGTGCAGACGGACGGGGTTAATCAGCAGTGCCGAGAGAGTAAACGAGGATCTCCGCGCAGGGAACGAGGCGCCCGAACCTTCTTACTGTTGGGGACTGTGCTGCTCTCTGAGCCGCCACGTCGCTCTGCAAAGTCATGCTGGCGAACCGGCAGTGGACTCCGTGTTAAGTCTCAACCTGCCGAGGGACCACCTGGTGTCAAACCGGGACCACCTCCTGAATAACTCCACGTGCTGGTCAGCTCAGCCGACTCTTGGGTCAGACCTTTGCGCCGATGCAGAAGGAATGACTTCATCGCGGACTCACCCTCGACTGAAACATGACACCATCCCAGCAGAGGCCAGCCTGTGGTTTTAGTAGAAGCTGGTTGATTCAAGTGTTCCATGGACATGGCCTCTAAAAGAGGCGTCAAACCCTGAGCAGCACCAATGACTAAAGAGAATCGGACCAACCAACAGAAGCGAGCAACCATCACTATTAAAGATGTGCGTCTTTAGGTCTGTGAGACACATTTATTCTGCTGTTGCTTGATGATGGCACTGCAGTGAGTGTGTGTCAATGAACGCACCATGAACGAGTGTCATCATTCTTAATCTGCTTATTACGATGCTACAAACAAGCCTGAACACCAATGAAGTCAGGTGTCAGTCATGTTTGTGTCTGCTCCATAATCCCGCTACAGCCTTTTAATCACTGATGCATTTAAAGTGTTTGCTGCCTGCTCACGTGCTGCCGCCCTGGTTTGTTCTGCCTTTCATCAACTCTTTGTTGCATCTCATCTAAAACGGGCCGATGAATATTTACATCCCCCCCCCCCCAGCACCG
This sequence comes from Malacoctenus gilli, assembly GCA_032164315.1. Lineage (NCBI taxonomy): Eukaryota > Metazoa > Chordata > Actinopteri > Blenniiformes > Labrisomidae > Malacoctenus > Malacoctenus gilli. The sequence continues at coordinate 4,348,224 of JASSRZ010000006.1, read as the reverse complement.
TTGTTGATGGGGGCTATTCTGCAGGCCGAGAGAGAGCGAGACATTAGCGCTCGTGTTTACGCAGGCGCTAGATGGCGCGGCGCCTAACTTCTCTGTGTTTTAGTCCTGGGAAGCGCAACCTTTACCACGGCCAGAAATGTGCCCGAGGTGTGAGGCGGCATGAGCCGGCAGGCATCACGATCAACAGTACGAGTGTGCTGGAGCTCCATGTGTCCCCCCTCCACCTTCACATGGCGACAGTACCGTCCGGCAGGACGCACAGGAAGCAGCAGGACTGCTGACATCCTCCGGACAGCAGCGACAAAACAGCAGGATCCGCTGAGTGATTGGACCGTTGTTTGTTTCTTTTTTCTAACATGTTCCAACATTCATCCTACACCACGACACACACACACACACACACACACACACACACACACACACACACACACACACACACACACACACACACACAC
>JASSRZ010000006.1:4327438-4337438 GCA_032164315.1 Malacoctenus gilli | reverse complement strand
CTGGCTTCTGTCAGAAGTCCTTTTTATCAGGTCGAATGAGTTCTCGGTTGCCAGGGTGCTACAAATCCTCCTCATGTGGGTGGGACTCTCCACAATGTCATTACAACAAGCTACACAACCTTTAATTATTCCCTTTGTGGGACCGCTTCTAATGCGTTCGCCAGAAACGCAGCTTGTCAGCTTCTTCCTGACTGAGGTGGAGGCTGCCTTGTTGTTCTGAGGTGAGGCCGACTGTAAGCTCTGTCCTTTGAAGGTCAGGCAGCACGCTGCTACAATGGCAACACGCTGGCACTACACCTTGTTAGCTGACAGTTGCTCACTAGTACGCCAAAGAACAACCTGCAGAGAATCCATTAATCAGCAGGTTGTTATTTTGCACTGTAGTTTGTAGAGAGGCAGGTTTTAGACATGCGGACCGTTTCTGTCCTGCTTAGACAAAGTCAGACTCACTGATCTCTACTGTTTGTTTTCAACGTCTCTCGAGAGACCCAGCAAAGGGAAGACAAAATCAAATTAGGACCCGCATGATGTGCTGACTGGAGCTGAGTGGACCTGAAAAGGTCGGATCAGCCTAAAAGACAAGGAGGACAAAGGGCTTCGAGCAGTTCCAGGTTACTGTCCTCAGGGGACCGAGACGGACGGACGGATGGACGGAGGATAGATCCAGTGGATGGATGGATGGATGGATGGATGGCAGATATGGGATGCAAAGCATCAAGGTGGTGCAGTTGATGGCTGGATCTATATAGTCGATTGTCCGTTGGTCATCAGGTTAAAAGTAGAAGTGTGTCGTCATGACGATGTGGACAGGCTTTTTTAGACTTTTTATATGACATCAAGCTGAAAAAAAGCCAGCATGTGGAAATGTCAACAAGTTTAAATGCATGTCATACTTGTGTGGATGATTTCTGAATGAAGATGACAGAGAGTTGATTTGCAAATGTGCACAAGTCGATCAAAGCCAAACACACTGAGTGTGCGAAGAGGGATTGTGCGGATAAAACTCTCTGACATCAACAGTGTGATCCGACCAGACCTGAGCTCCTGCTGCCATGTTCACATGTAAGTTGGTTATTGTTCAACTGAATAAGTCGGTGTTTCCAAATAAAGTTGGCCTGTTTGAAGGAGTGTGTGGGCAAGTGGAAATCTGTCAAAGCCTCATTTTCATCCTCTCATCGGAGCCTCTCGGTGGCATTGTTCATGACAGAGTCAGATGGGAATACAATTAGGGAGGAGACAACAAGCGGAACCGTGTTCTGCTTTGTTTACATCCCGTTCAACGTCTAAGACAAAGCTTTGGGGAGAGCTCCTCTGACAGCAGAGCCAGAGGCAACACAAGTGTCCTCCAGCAGCTGCTTCAAAGCCCAAAGGAGACGGAGCATCAGTCTGCTGTCTGATGGGGTCCACGGCACGGGCGCCCACCTGGAACGGAGGTGCCCAGGGCCACGAACACCACGGCGGTGACCGAGTCTTTGAGGCCGATGGTGCAGCCGAAGTGCGAGGCCAAGTCCCCGGTCACAGCCGTCAGGACGCCGATGAGGGAGATGGAGACGAAGAAGCAGGCCCAGCCGTTCCAGTACTCGGTCGGAGGGACGAAGGCGAAAAGGACTTTCCAGAAGACCGTCAGGAAGTGCATGATGTAATCGAAGCAGGACGGCAGGCGCTCCTCGCCGCTCTCCTCCTCATCGTCGTCACCTGGCAGAGACAGCAGACATGCGTGAAAGGAGAGGAATAGCAAGGAGTGATACCTCTGATCTGTTTGGTGCTGTCAACATACAGCGGTTTTATGGCGTCAGTGAACACTGAGACCACAGTTGGAGGGTTTCACTTGAGTCATTTTAGGAGGGTCAAATATGTGTCCGTCACGTCCCTGTTGTCCAGTGGGATAATCACCTCCTGATCTGACCCGTCATTCACTCAGATGAGGGAGTTTTATTTGAATATAAATGGAAGCAGTAATGTGAAAACGATTTAAACACTGTTTAAAACTGTAAACAGCAATTTAGTTTGTTTTCATTTGTTGTCATTAATCTTACAAACAACATTTTGCATCAATTTAGACACACCAATTGACCTCATTTTGCATGTTTGTGGCGATAAAAGGAACCTGGAGAAAACCCACAAACATGGAGAACATGCTTACTCCTCTAGCAAGGCCCCACCCGAACTTGGACGCTGGGTCTGCATGTTGAAGCATGCGGCCCCACCACGCCACGCCCACGGTAATGCAGGTGTCCTGAGGCCAGATCAGGGAGGACAGAGACCTCCCAGAGGGCAGAAGGGCAAAACACTCCATTGATCCTGATTTTGTGTCCGTGAAGTGGCCGCAGAGCGAAGTGGCATTTCGATCCTTCAGTGTCATGTTCTGGTCCTTGTGAAGCGGAGTTCACCAAGCGTTGCGGTGTTCATCCACTAAAGGGACACATCACCTTGGTTTGCTGCAGTAGCAATCCCGCTAACCCCATTATGAAACCCCTCAGAGTATCGCAACGCATCGCACCGCTCGCTCACACCCACCAACAGCTTAAAAAATGTACAATGTTGTCAAGCCAGCAGCAGGAGTTTCTCTGTTGTGCAGATCAGTTAGGATCTGCAGTGAAAACGCTTCGCCTCTGAAGTCCGACACATCCTTTGTTTAGTCAGCTTATTGTTGTTTGGTTTGTGCCTCGCTCAGGCTTCAAATCTTACTTGGATCAAACTGCGTCAGAGTTCATTTAAAAACAGACTGAGTCCTGAGTCAGTCTGCTTGTTTGGTGCGCATCAGGGCTCAGGTTACACCTCCTCCGACGCGCCGCGCATACGCAACCATCCCACCAGAGGTTGTTCTAATTAACAAACCTGGAAAGTAAATATCTTGAGGTTTCTGTCCTAACTTGTAATTTTTTGTTTTTATCATCTCACTCTTGAAATGACTTTCTGACTTAAGGCGTAGACTTTGAGATAAGCGGGAAATGCTGACATGTTTAATTTAAAGGCTGACATGATTGTTAGAATTCAAATCTACTTGCTAAGAGTCTTATTTTTGCAGAGAATACCAGCATACATGTTTGTTATTGTCCATTGCTCTCTGTTGATGTGCTGGACTGGCACAGCAGCCGTGTTGTCAGTTCAAATCCTAAAAAGCCTTAAATTGGATGAAGGGGAACACAAGACACACGTATGGAACATCCTGTTCTATCTCCATGTCCTTGTTACTCATTTTTCCCTGAAACATTTCTGCACCTCATCGTATTTTTTGAATGATCTGCACCAGAGTGACTTTGTTTTGTTGGTCCATACAAGTTTAAACATGTCGCAATTCTGCCAAATATTCCACAGGCACTACACAAAGAAATAACAACGTGCACCTCTCCATTTGTTGCACGTTACTGCCCGGAGAAAAAGCGGCGCTGCAGCTGCTCGGCGTCGCTCTGGTGGACGGAGTTATTGCCTGGGCTGCCGCCACCGTTGAGACTCGCGGCCGTTGATGTGAGCGCGGTGGCTGCGCTGTGACTGCTCTTTACTGCTCTTGTTAACATTAGCCAAGAAAACACGGCGAGTCCAAATGGGATTTGAAGCAGTGATGCTAATAGATAAGACAGATGTGGCAGCAATGGACCGCAGGAGGCCAGTAATGCACGGGCGAAAAGTCAGCGTCCAGCAATCACAATTATGCCGATTGACTGCACAGCGACACAAAACCCCAGAGTGGAGTTGGTGTCACGCCCTTTGAAAATAAATGTATCACAGCTCTCAACCAAACAGCACGGACATAATTGGAGCTATATTTTGTCCCAGTGTGACCCAGCGAGGGCTGAGAGTGCTGCACCACAGCACTGCTCAACCTCAGGTCCAGGACCCCCTGAAGGGGGCACCAGAGCTCTTGGAGGGGCCTGAGGCTTTGCCTGTTCTGAGGGTGTCCAAAGACATTGCACTTTTCAAAGGAAAACACAATAAAACACTTTTTGAAATCAAGAACAGACCTTAAAAAACTGAACATGCTTTTATTTTGGAGGCTCCTGCTTTTGAATGTTGGTCAGGGTGTGTTTCCTCCAGTGTTTGTCCTCACTGTAATGTTTAGGAAAATCAATCTGTAATTCCTGTTTTATCCAAAACCTGCACTTCTAATTGAGACCACACTGAGCAGGCATCTGGTGGCCCACAAGGTGGTCCCAGACCACAGGTTGGGACCCGCTTAGAACAGTTAACAGCTAAAAAGTTGGACCAACCTCCAAAAAAAGTTCTGCGTCGTTCATCAGCTGGACTGAGGCAACGTCTCCCACAGCGAGCGAATGCCCACCCATTCGTCTCAGAGGCATGTGTGGGAGCTAACCTTTTCAAACAAGTACATTAAGTCTGTGAAAATAGCCATGACTCAGGGACGGAGACGTACATACGGCTCTGAAGCACAGTTCTTATTTATATATACGCTGTGCGTGTAATTCTGAGTGGGGCCGAGAGGAGAGAGAGAATGGGACGCTGGGGGAGCGTCGACAAAGTGACACATCTCTGCTGTCCGCGTTGGCTCTCTGTCTAAATGTTCACGCGCCCCAGCGCATGTCCGCGCGGGTTTCTGAAGCCAAACGAGCCTCGTTTTTAATGCGCGAAAATAAAACGGGTTGCACCGCCCCGCCATCATCGGCATAAATCCTTCGGAGCCATTAATTGTTCAGACCGAGTCGGCCAGTCGCACTTTTTATGATGAGCCACACGAGATTCGCCGCATCATGCATTTTTTATGAAATGAATGGATTTAACAGAACCAGCAAATACAACAACGGGGCCGCTAAATAGTGCTACAACAGGCCTTGGGTGTGCCAGCTCCTCCGTCTTTGCATCTATTATCTATTAAATGAGACCTTTGTTTTTCTCTACTTTTGCTGATGTCAAGCTGACGTGTGTCGGTTTTCTTTTGTTTCCTTCAAATGTAAAGGAGCTTGTGGGGGTAAAAAAGCAAACGAACGCTGCGTGTAAGGCAGCTGGTGGGCCGGATGAGGCCTGCAGGCTGAATCCTCCTCAGTTCTGCTCTCAGAGGGACGAACAGATGAGACATTTAAGGACGCGGCGGCTCACCTGCGCTGACAGTGACAGCGCTAACAAACTGCTCCCTCCAGCTGCTGCTCCCCACCACCAGGGCCAGGTTGGTCTTCTTGATCAGTTTGTCCACGGTGCTCTGCAGAGAGAGAGAGAGAGAGAGAGAGAGAGAGAGAGAGAGAGAGAGAGAGAGAGAGAGAGAGAGAGAGAGAGAGAGAGAGCAGGAGAGGCTGCGTTCACTACCGCCGCCACATCACCACAACCTGAACATTATATGACACTGGGGACGCTGACGGGAGGAATTAAGTTACAATTAGGAGCATTTCTCCTCCCTCTGTGCTGCAGTGAGTCACCCCCCCCCCCCAAAAAAAGAAACAGATGCACACAAACTCCCCCCCTCCACCCAGTATCCCTCAGGAAAAAGGCACTTTGCCAGCACAAAGCCGCTTTACACCAGTGCAGAAAGTAAAGCCGGGCGCAGAAAAGCGGAGCGGTTGAGCATCCGTGTAGTATCATGTTACAGCTTAAGCGCTCTTAAATGGTCTCAGAGGAACGCGCCAAACATCTCACACTTGAAAAGAAGTTTAAGCTCGAGAGGGACACAGGATGAACCCATGAAAACCGCTGGAAAACGTCCCACGAGGCTCTGACGCCAGCGGGCAGCGAGCAAAGTCAGAGTGATGCAAGCAGGGTTCAGGTTGGCCGCTGGCACCCCGATGGAGCCTTTCAGAAAACTCCTCTCTGTCTGACTCCACTCGGTTCACGTCAGGCTACTTTGTGACTACCAAGTCTGGGGTTTAACTGAACAACCAGAACTGGACAGAGGACACAGAGCGAGTGGCATGTGGGACCAAAACCGCGTGATGGAAAAGCAACATGAAAGGCCTTCTTGTGTTGCATGGTGGAACATGTGAGCTGCTGTGAGTGGTGAGAGTTTTAGGGTCTGCTCATTTGCTGCATCCATTTTGAGCCCTCGCCGGAGCCAATCATAACGCGAAGCGGGCCGTCATAAATGCTGCATCTCAGTAAATGAAACAATTTTCCTCAACTTATTTGACTATTCGAGCGGGATGAAATGAAGAGTGAGCGATTCCACCGGCAGCGCCATTAGTCTCAGGAACATAACTCATAATTTATTGCACATCCCCGGCTGAATTAAATATTAATCCCCAACAGTCGAAGCCAAAATATTGTGACATAACCGAGAGTGGTGTAAGAGTCAAGAATATCAGTGTTTCACTTTGTCCCTGTTCCCAAGCGATCTGGGTCATTTTGATGTTTCTCCACAGAGGAGTTTGGAGATTCGAAGGGACTCACTTCAAACCTTCAAGCCTCCACAACGAGAGGGAAAAATAAATCAAGTCGAATTTCTTAAGTTAAGTGACCACAATGAGAGGGTGAGTTTCCACGAGTAACTGAGTAAATGACTCCCCCACCCAACAGCTGAGCAGGACGTGAAAGGGTTAAAGAAGTGCTGGGTTGCCACTGCTCAGGTGAGCGTGCGAGGGAAGCTCAGCCTGCCAGATTTTCCAGAAAGAAGCAGACGCTGCAGCCTCTGCTTCCCCGTTACCTTGAACTCGTAGGACTCCTCGATCACCACCTCCAGCTTGGTGTGTTCCCCCAGAATGGGACAGCCCATCTTGGACACGTCCTCCGGTCCCACCGCCGTCTTGTTGTCGTTGGTGTCTCCTGCGACAGAGAAACTGATCCCTGGTCACTGGTCACTGTTTCCGGTCCGCTGCTATGACCTGATCTGCCTTCTTCTAAAACTCGCCTGAGTGACACAGCAGCTGATCATGTTTGTTAATCCTGATCCTTCAAGTGCCATTGATGAGGTGAATGATAATAATAATGATCATCATATCAAAGCAAAACTTCAGATTGTTGAACACACACGAGATGAGTTGAGCTTTAAAATGATACACAAACTTTTACTTATCCTGATTCCATTTTTATATTCATGTCTTCATGCTGGTCCAAGAGTTTTTATTCTGAACTGAATGAGTTTTGTAAAATCAGTTTCAGTGACAACAAGGAGTGAGTCTTCTGTGGACCTGCTGGTCCAGTAGGGGCCGCCATGGGGTCAGGTGGGACACAGTGTGTGTCAAATCAACCCTCACAAATGAAACAAACATCTAAATTTGGCCAACCCCCCCCCTCGCTATTTAGAGAAAAAAAAGCTGATAAGTGTCAAACTGAATTACAGACATTCAATCATGAAGCAATTAAAACCATGTGAGCAGGACACATTGCGTGACAACATAAAGGAATGTCCCCAGTGTGAGCTGTTGTCCTGCCGCTCCGTCCAACTTCGCGGTTTGATCACAGTTTCATTGTCAGAGCATTGTGACGGGAAGCATCTTGCTGCAATGATTGACATCACTTGTCACCAGTCCCATTTGGGAGGTGTCTGTCACCATGCATGCTCCGCCCCTGCAGCAAACCAAGTATGTATGCGGGGAGTAAAAGAAAAAGGCGAGTCTGACCCTTTGGAACTGTCAACACTGCTAACTTAGTTTCAAGGAGCAGCTTTATTGTGTCCTCCAGCATAAAACCTGGAGGTGAAAAGCTCCAAAGAGCCTCTTTGCCTCCGAGCGAAGCACGGCTTGTGTCAATGGGCATAATTTGAGGAAGCCCGAGAAAATATAAATAAAATATGAAGGAGAGTGGATTCAAAGTTAAATTCATTTGAAGCAGCAAAAGTAATGAGGACGAGCTCTCTGCAGCCGTGTCCTCAACTCACCGTGCCGCTGGCCCACCTCCAGCAGGATGGGCTCCTCCAGCACGATGGTGAACGTCTTGTTCTTCTCGTACTCCTCGTCATCGATGATCTTCACGTTCAGCAGCTTCCTGAAGGGTCGGAGGGGGGACAGACAGGGGGACAGAGGAGGTGGTGAAGACAGAGAGAGAGACAGAGAGAGGGAGAGACAGACAGAGAGACAAAGAAATGGAGAGAGAGAGAGAGAGAGAGAGAGAGAGAGAGAGAGAGAGAGAGAAGGCAGATACAGAGACAGAGAGACAAAGAGAGAGAGAGAGAGAGGTGAATTGCAATTGAGCTTTATTTAGGGAGCACGTCTGTTGATGCGAGTTCACATGCGATGAGGCCGAGTTCGCTCCAAAATAGAATCCAGGCATGCAGTAAGAGCAGTTTTCATGCTTTTGTAGAGCTTCAAATCAAACCAGCGGAGCCAAGTCAGCCTACACAGTGAATCATGGCACAGTTGTGTTAGATAAGAAGATGGAAGCTGGAGATTTGCACAAATTAACAGATACCCAGCGCCGCATAACGCGATGTGGAAAACAAATCTATACCATCTCTTTTTTTCTTCCTCTTGACTGATAAGGATGGAGGCTATTAGAGCACAAGTATGTATAGCGAAAATATCCCACACCCCTCCCACACACTTCAACTCGTATGTCGGGGGAAATTGAATCATTATCGCGTCCTCGGTGGAAATTAAACACCGCCTATCTGGGGGGGGAAAAAAGGAAAAAACAAGCCAGGCTTTCAAGCAGACTCTTCTGACTTATTCAGCGGCCAAGTTTCTGCCCCTAAAAAATGTGCTGTGTGCCGTGGAGACACGTGAGGCCACAGTGTCAAACTGTGAGCGACGCATTTTGCTCAGCTCGCCTCGCTCCCCGACCCTGTCACAGTCTCTCTCTCTCTCTCTCTCTCTCTCTCTCTCTCTCTCCATCTCCCTAATGATATGTGGGTGGCTGTCTATTTCTGTCTACACGTACAGTCAGGATTTGACAACACGCAGGAAGAGCGTTTGCTTCGCAGAAGAGGAGTTTATTTCTAACGCCAGCGGTACGTCATTGGCTGTCTAATGTCAGGGAGAGTCATGCCAGTGGGAGCGAAAAAGAGAAAAACACAATGTAGTCTGCGGTCCGCACAACGGCCGCAGAGGAGTTTATGCATACCGTGAGTTTGCTTTGAAGCGTCACGCCGAGCTCTCGAAATAAGAAGAGATGGTTGAGTTGCTGTGCGCTACATCCTGGCAGGAGCCGTTTGGAGGCGCCGAGCCGCCGAAGATCCAGCCGACCATTTGGATCAGGCCGGGTTCGGACGCAGACGAGAAATGAAAGGCTGTCGGGAAGCAGCAGGAGGCCGCTTCATATACTACATTAGGCTGATTAGGTGGTAATTTAAATTTCAACCTCTGCCACAGTCTAATTTCCATCCGCACTCGTTCCAGGCAAAAGGTGGCTCAACGCTGAAGGTGGGAAAATCAAAAGTGACTCCACCAGACTCCAGACAGATTAGAACTATTATTCAATCTTACAAATAAAATGCGGGCTTTTTTTTGTCCGTCTCACCGCGAGAAACGCGAAACAAAAGTTTCGCAACAGTGGAAGTAAAAGAGAAAGTCGATCCGGCTGCATTCAGATGGAAAAAAATTACAAGCTTCTTTTGGGAGGCTTTAAATCCTCTCTTTGAAATGTAAAATTCGCTTTTGGTGCAACACAATATAAAAGTCAGCTTTTGAGAAACCAATTTTTTTTTTTTTGCCTCAGCCAGAAACTCGAAGGAAATGTTTTAATTCACACTCGTCCCTTTAAAATACTATCCGGTCCCCGGTCCAGCATCCCCAGAAAGAAAGTGGGCTCTGTAAAACGCGCAACCTGAAAATGTTGGAAGTTGGAAGTTGGGGGTCCATTCAGGTGTTTTCATGCTGGTGGGTTTTCGAAATGGTCAGTGGAGGATTCAGCCTTACGAAATCCAGCTCCGCTTCTTTGTGCTTGAACGCTGCAGGCTGATGGAAACGCATGATCACAGGCACGGTCGGACTCGATCTGCTCGGCGAAGGCTTGGCTCGGTGCGCATCGCATTTCACTGTGTATCGGTCATCTGTGGCCGCCTGTCGGCTCCGCTCCTCTGATAGTGTCTGGGTAACATGCCCTGCTACTGTATCTGTCACACACACACACACACACACACACACACACACACACACACACACACACACACACACACACACACACA
>JASSRZ010000006.1:4307766-4320146 GCA_032164315.1 Malacoctenus gilli | reverse complement strand
CCCCCCCCCCCCCCCCCCCCCCCCCCCAAACTCGTGCCTCCCAATTAAAATTTTAAGACTGTTGCCACTTCAAAAATAGTCCTCCTACCTACAGGAGACCCCACAATGCTTTATGTATGGCACATGCTCTCATTGACATGCAGCACAGAAGCGCCGCATTCTCCACTCTGACCTGCATAACAGGAGCGAGCACGTTTTCCATCAAGGCAACGCATCAGGGTGAGAGGAGGGGGGTGGGTGGGTGGGGGGATGGGGGGGGCGCGTGCGGAGAGACAGGAATTAAGTTGTCTTTTTTTGTAAGCTCATGAAAGAATGACAAACAGGTTGTTGTTTTTTTGTGTGCAAAAGCGACAGTTACGTGCAACAGCCGCGCCGCCTGCCTGTGGATAAGACTGAGTGAGAGATGAGGGAGATCAGCACCACGGACAGCTCCTCCTGCAACGCGCAGCGGCAGGCTGCAGACCGTCAAACGCGCCGCTCCCGGCTTGTTCCGGAGGATTTGGGTTTCCCAGAGCACGGCTACGCGCCGCGCTCGTGCTCATCGCTGGACCCTCCGTTGTCATCGCACAATGCAACACGATTGTTTCCCACTGGCGCACAAGCCTGCACAAATTTTGAGTGGGTTACGTTTCTATGGCAAAAGCAGGCTCTCCAACTGGTGGGAATCCTGGAATAAAACATGGTTTCTGACAAAAATACAGACACCAAAGAGTCGGTGTTTGTCCATCTGCTCCACTTGTGCCATACAGTGTTCAGTGAGTTTGTTACCGAAACAGGTTTGCAGGTCTCAGACAGCCGACGTTCGAGATGTCTGCTCTTCTTACCTTGGGAAGCACAATAGCTTTTGGCCACCAAGGCTGAAGTGTTTCACTTTCTACACATGCAATCTGTTTACTTTCAGCGCGGCTCAGCTGGGAGCGCCGGTCGGCCCTCAATCCAAAAGTAAACAGTTCCAGTCCCCACTGAGTCCGACACTTAACCCCAACATTTCTCGCGGTCGTGTGTGTGCGCACCTTGTGTGGCAGCCCTTCACAGGTCTGCGAATTTGTGTTTAAAAGGGTGAATACGGCTTTCAGTGCAAAGTGCTTCCAGGCTGCTAAACACAGCGCAAAAAAGTCCCCACATAAATGGAGCCCAGAACACAAACATCAACGATTTCCAAATTGAGGTGGCACTTTTTCCCCAATTAGTCAAATCTTAAATAAATACTCCAATTTGAATCTGATTTAATTGATTTAATTTGCCAGCATGTTTCTTTGACTGAAGCAGAGGTCGAAGGTTGGCAAGTAAACACTTAATGAGTCACACTCTGAAGCCTGCACACACTCTGTGTGTGTGTGTGCTTGTGTTTGTGCATGTGCATGCATGCGTGTGTGTGTGTGTGTGTGTGTGTGTGTGTGTGTGTGTGTGTGTGTGTGAGAGAGAGAGAGAGAGAGAGAGAGAGAGAGAGAGAGAGAGAGAGAGCGCAACTGTCACCATCCTTCAAATGGTGACAGTCTGAATTTGTATTGAGCCTCCTCATGAATGTCATCGTCACTATTTAGGGGAGGAACAGTCAGTCTGAGGGGAAACACAGCAGCAGCAGCAGCAGCAGCAGCTTGAATGCCTTCAAACAGGTCGAACAGAAACCACAGTCAACAGAATGAGATCTAACCAACAGGATTATTAGATTGCATGCAGCTGGGAGCTTCACATCTCAGCATGCTGGAGAGCAACAGAACACTGAGGAAAATGCTTCATTTTGTTAGTACATATTGCTCCTATTTTTAAGGTGGAGAAACAGCATTACTCACCTGGGTGCAGTTGTCAGTGAGTCAGCCTGCTGGGGAAGTTTTGGCCTCGGGAGAAGAACTTATCTCTCATATTGCTCTGTTGAAAGACAGATTGCCTTATGTGGAGGAATTGTGAGGAGCGAGTTTAATAATCAGCATGAACATTAGCTGGGATGATTCCACTGTGGAGAGTTTCAGGAAAGCTGATTAAGAAGCAGCAATGTGAGACGAACGGAGAGGAGACGCGGAGACAATGTTGCAGAGCAGATGCAGCTCCAAATGCTAACTTACAGAAGGGGCTCTCAGAGAGGTTACAGATGCAGAGAGGGAGAGAGAGAGAGAGAGAGGGAGAGAGAGAGAGAGAGAGAGAGAGAGAGAGAGAGAGAGAGAGAGAGAGACCCATCAGCAGGCTGTGCATGAGGCACAAACACAGCGGTCCATTCGGAGCGCACAGCGGTCCCGCGGATACTCACAGAAATGCCAGAATCTCCGCTGGATCCCGGTCACAGCGTGGCTTCACCCTGCACCGCGCTCCGTGGGCCATTCACACAGCCGCCCGGCGCGATGCTGCTGGCTTGTTGCGCTGCTGTCTTGGAAATGACGCGGAGATCACCGCCGTGCTTCTTCGCAATGTTCGCCCGTTCTCTCTCTCTCTCTCTCTCTCTCTCTCTCTCTCTCTCTCTCTCTCTCTCTCTCTCTCTCTCTCTCTCTCACTCTCTCTCTCTCTCTCTCTCTCTCTCTCTCTCTCTCTCTCTCTCTCTCTCTCTCTCTCTCTCTCTCTCTCTCGCTCTCTCTCTCTCTTTCTCCCTTTCTGACAGGTACCCTACCTCAGCAAACTTAACACAGTCCGATTACTTCCCCTCATTAAAGCCTCATTGTTCCGCTACCAGCGACACCTCCCGCGGAGCTGAGTGGTTTGACTGGAGCCCGCGGCGCCTTTTCGGCTTTCTCCTCTCCAGACTCTACGTGCGATTGTTGATGCGTAAAATAATAAAATAAATGACTGACTCCGTCTTCATCCGTCCCGCTCGTGCCATTCAGGAAATTCTTGCGAACTGCAAAATCTATCCTCCCCCTCCCCAAAACCAAAAGGCTCAAAAGCGTGCTGTTGTGTCTCCGAAAGAGAGAAAGTGAGCGAGGAAAGCCTTGCCTCGATCATCAGTCTGAGCTGGATAACGCCAAGAAGCCAAACAGGACTGCACATGAGAGTAGGCGTGAATGCGCGGTGAAGGATTGCGAGGACGCAAACCGCACGGATCAGGACAAGATGGACATCAAGCCGAGGGATGGTGGCAGGCAGCAGCCAGGAGGAGTGTGCTGTGATGCGAATGAAGCTCTTGTCTTACTCTGGCGGTGGGCAGCATTGGCACAAGGGAAGGAGAAAGAGCGATGAGCGAGAAGGCAGCGGGGAGAAAAGCAGTAACACTGCAGAAACAGGGGAGGAGACGTTGAGGAGCAGCGCTCCACGCACCGATGGTCCTCCTGACTGCGCATCAGGGCTCCAGGAGCTGTGACCGTCCCTCTCTCTCCTGAATCCTCCGGTCCTCTCTCAGTCGCTGCACATCGGAACAAGAAACTGTGACTGAAAAGCAACCGAGAGGGAGAGCGAACTGCTTTCCCTTCACACTCCGACAGCCCAGATGCTGCTGCCTTGGAGGTCTGCTGGGGGTTGGTGCCCTGATGTTGGAGTCTGGATGCTCAAAGAGCAAACAAACACCGACTGAGTGTCACAATTCAGTCTGCACAAGCTGATTCATTACTTTATGTATGAAACACGGAAAACAACAAACTAAATGTGGAGTTTTGGGTGAGAGAGAGGTTTTTTGGGGAACTGCAAAAGTGACAACGTTTTCCAAGATCACGTGACACAGACTTCAGCATCAGTTTAAAATCCGTACATTTCTCTCTAGGGGCTTTTTGTGAACATAAACACACATGTGCAGCGGCAAAAGAAACTTGCTTCATTCACCTCCCAGAGGATCGAAGGCTCACAGCGTCCTGGAATCAATCCTGGCTCACACTGGGTGAAGGGTGGATCCTGTAGGAAGCCGTTCGCTCCATCACAGGACAAACACGGAGAGACGAGCTGTTACATACACACACCCCCACCTGATGACAGAGTACAGTCAATACCTGCCCTGGTATTCATCTGTGTGGACTGTGAGAAGAGAAGCAATGCAGGCACAGGGAAGCAGATGCAGATTGTGCATTAAAAGCCCCCCCAATCAAACCCAGGACCCTTTGCTGTTGGAGTCAAATGGTTCTCTCATCTTCCCTCATTTGTTTGCCTCCTCATAGAAGTTGTTCACCTCAGTAAAAGCAAACAAGCCCTTGTTTCAAACTGTACGACACATAGTTTGATACAATGGCAAACTTACGCACTCTGGCCAACACATGATATGTGTTAGCATCAACTTAGCCACTTGTCGATAGCTTTATGTGACCATTATTTGCCCTGAGAAACATCTTTGGATAAAAATCATGACCTGTTGGATCAAAACTAACCAGGACTCAGTTGTTCATTTTATTCTAAGATCAAATTTTTGTGTTGGTTGTTTTTGATGGAGGACAAATAAAGTCCAAGTTTCCCATCACCAGAGCAGACCTCGCTTTCCCAGGATTTGCCTCCATTCAACAGCTGCTGTGGGGAAGGAAAAAAAAACCCTTCGTTAATCTGTTTTGCATAAGTTGAGTTTGTGTGTTCTTTCTAAAGCTCACATGTCATATGTCAGCAGGTCCACTGCCGCTCTGCATAACCAGGTTATCATGCTCACACTTAGTTTTCCATTAGCTGGCAAGCTGTGTTAATCCCCGAGGACAGCTGTGGGTGAAGCACTCATCACCACCATCATCGGGATTAACCGTGAACGTCCATCAATGTCCGCATCACGCAGCATCCATGACTTGTTGACAATAGAAGTCTGTCAGAGCAGTGTTGTCGCCACACGGCTCGTGGAGCGAAGTAGGCTGCTTTCATTTTGTTGGAACTCGTTTAGTTTTTACACAAAGACGATTGCCTGCGATGATTGTGGAGGGGAAGCTTGGGGGACTGATTACAGCAGACCTCGGAGGGACATTAGGAAAAAAAAGATGAGACGAAACATAGAGGAGAGAAAACATCCAAAACACTGGGTGGGGGTGGGGGAGGAGGAGGAGGAGGAGGAGGAGGGGGAGGAGGAGGAGGAGGAGGAGGAGGCTTGTGTTCCTGTAGAGAGGAGTCAGTTTTAAAACCACATGCTGGCAGTGGTGGAAAGGTTTGCGCCGTCACCTGTGGAGATGCTTCTCCTGAATAAACCAGCACATCCAATCTGCTGTCCATAAAGCAGAAAACTGCCCACGTCAGGGCAGACATCCAGTCTTCTATCAAAGAGAGAGAGAGGGATGGAGAGAGGGAGACTTCAAAGATTAACGCTGAGTGATTGGCATTCTAATCTGTGATGTAAATGTCTGTGGGCCGCGTCTCAAAGGTTAAATTGCAGGAGGAATCCTGCATACCTGAACAAAACGGAAGAGGTGTATTGAAGCGGGTTTAATCGGACTGAAGTGAAGTCTGTTTACATAAATGTGAGCCTCCGACGGGAAACTTTGACCCACTCCTAAAACTACTTAGTGCTTTTCTTTGCGTCT
The DNA here is from genome assembly GCA_032164315.1 of Malacoctenus gilli. NCBI lineage: Eukaryota > Metazoa > Chordata > Actinopteri > Blenniiformes > Labrisomidae > Malacoctenus > Malacoctenus gilli. Next base: position 4,314,747 of record JASSRZ010000006.1, on the reverse strand, counting down.
TAGCAGAACGCATCCTGCAGAAATACTCAACAACACCAGTGTGGCTCATTTATTCATTGACTGTGGGTGGGAGCAGATGGTGGTGTACTGTATGTGCCTTTATCTGGGGAGAGGAGAAGGTGTTGCTCGGTGTAAACCGTGGCACGGATGCAAATGTGTTTCTCCTGCTTCCTGTTCCCACATGCACGCACAGGCAACATCCAATTCTTCAGCGTGTTCACACGAGCAGGTTTGTCCGTCTCAGACCGGCCAGCTCTGACAATGTCACGGGCGCTCGGTGTTGTTCAGCACCATGGACAGCACCCCACCGCTTCAGCACCACAGACAAAGTAACGCTGACTGGCCACAGGCCAAACACGCACACACTCAACTCACCTGCTACATAATGAGGAGAGTGTACAACGATTGTAAGTCCACCCAGACGCTCTGCTTGTGATCCTTTCCTTACTGAACGACATCGTTCATCTCCTTGGGACGCTTCAGAAATCCCACCGTCACTTTACTGAATGCTCTCATCAATACACACACGCATGATTATAACACGGAAACTCCTCTGTAGGTGAAATATGACACCACCTCCTGCCTCCCACAGGAACAGTGTGACAGGATGTTGTTGGTCCCATAAACAAGTGGTGGCAGTGAGTTCCTTCCCTGATAGACAAACAAGTGTGGAGAAATGTAAGTTTGCCAGCAAGGACTGCATGAAAAACACTGAACTTTTGCAAAAGTGTTGGAGTAAGATCTGCAGTAATGCATGCTTTGACCCAATACTGAAGTTTACCTGAAGGAATGAAATGTAAACATATTTCTCGATAACCAGCATTTGTCTGTGGGTTCATAGAGTTTGTTTGCTGGAATGAAGAGTGAAAAGTTTAAATGTATTTGCCATCTTATGATCTTCGACCCAAATGTTTACACCAGTTTGTGCTTTAAACACAAATTCACAAGAGTACTGGATACTTATGACAACTTGTGCTGAGTACAACAATAAATACCTTAACCCTATACATGTTTTGGGGGGAAATAAACATGTCTCAATGTGAAAAGTAGTGTTGGGTGAGTGATCCCAGCTCAGTGGCTGAGTTCTCTCCACAACAGCTTGTTTTTCAGTCTGTCGCGAGTCCGATGCTCTTGTCCAGACCGACTCAGCCTGACCTGGTGGCACAGCACCGTGCGACTCCACGCCAAATCAGTACCTTCAGAAGGATCTGGTGGACAGTGTAATAATGGCGGCAGCAGGAAAGGACCAACAATGAGAATTGCCCCCGACAGTAATTTTTCTTAATAAGGAGACTGATGGGACGAGGAGATGGAGAAAACGGGTAATGGAATACACTCTGAGTAATGAAGTAATATCGCGCCCTCCTCCAAATCCCTTTCGCTGTGAAGGAGGTAATCGCTTTTCTCACGCAGGAGTTGTGTCACATTTCAGGGACGGCTACAACCCCACTTGCAACACGTGGACCCCTGTTTTCTCGTGGAGGACGCCAGCATTGTTGCAGCAGTCTGTCAAAATGTTTATGACTGTTTATCAAAGGAGAAACTCCGTCTTTTGTGGTTCTTCCGCCTTCATCTGCACCTTTTGGCTGTGGCCTCCATGACTTTGATGCATGTTGTTGACCCTCCTGTTTCCTCAAAGTACATACTGAAAAAGGAATAAAAGGAGAATGTTTTTGTCCCTTAGAGAGAAACACAAAAAGCCCCTTCAAACACTCGTCCCCTGACTGTTTGACCAATGATCTGTGCCCATATTTTCAGCTGAGCCAGACTGTGCGACGATCCAGCAGCATACTGTGTGTCACTGATGTATAAAACGGAGCAAACACACTGCTGCTCTCCTTTTTTAGAACAATAGAGTCTCACAATGGCTCCTTCTGTGAAGTTATTCTGGCTGCAACGTCACAAAGTGGTGGATGAAAACAAATAGAGCTGGATCCAAACGAGTTACAGCAGAACTGCGGCGCTCCACAGAGGAGTGCTGCATGCAACAGGTGGCTCGCAACTGAGGCATCAGTGTTTGTTGGAGGAAATGTGTGTCATCCCAACCAGAAACAAGGGGTCCCAGATTAAACAATATCAGTCATCAGCTGCTTGATTATCTCCCTTTCACGTCCTCTCTCTGCCACGTTCCTGCAGTGCAACAGTGAGTCTCCGAAGACAACTCCTCCAGGATGATCACAGCTGTATCTAAAGGCCACAAAACATTTGATTTCTGCTTCGAGACTAAAAAAAACCAACCTTATGGGGTTAGTTTTCCCCGTTGCTATGGCAACTGTTGCTGCTCTGGTGTATCCATGGATGTGAAGGACGTTTTCATGATTGTGGTTCATGCTGAGCGAGTTTTTGGCAGACACTCGCGTGCTTTTTGTTTTTTTTTTCCCAGCTTGCAATAAATTAATTAAAAATAGGACGACACTCTGTTAGGCCATTGTTGTACCGTCATGGCAACAGTTACGTCTCCTGGCAGCGATGAGGAGGTGATGAACACACAACCGGAGAGACAAGACTAGTTGTAGGAATGACAGCATAGCATCATCTGCAAACTTCTAAATACACAACCCGGTCACCTCGTGGCTGCTACACATGACTGCACGACTTCGTTTTGAGATGAAAAGCGTCCTAATCCCACGTTTTGGCAGTGAGACGGGAGGACCGACTGCGTCCCGTCAGACCCGAGGCTGCAGGAGCTCCTCCTCCACTAGCATCTGTTCAGCACACGCAGCCACAGCTTCTGGACACCGACATCAAACGTGTCAATGAGAGGAAGTAAGGTGGAATCGATGCATTCGGTGTGATGGCCCCTGTGCCACACTGAGCCCCGCAGCTGCTCCTGTGGTTCACTGGATGAATATATTTTTCTTGTGAAGGCGAGTGATCAATAAAGCGGCTCGAGAGGAGGAAACGGTGTGTTTCGGGCCCTGAGGTTCCACAGGTCAGGTCACTAAGATCCTATATCTTCTGCGCATATCAGAGGCTTACACGGCTGATGGCCTCCACACAGTCTGTCACCTGGGCAGATATCACAGGGAGGGGCGGGCGGGGGTCTGGACTGATAGAAACCCCACAGCGTCCCCCACATCTTTCCCAGTATACAATTTATAGGCACCTAAAACTATTCGGTTGCAATTTTAAATATAAATCAACAATATGAATATAAATTGTCCCTTTCCAACAACAACAGCTTGCGCCCTTTGTCTCTGCTCAGGAATGTTTCTGATCTGTACTGACTGAAACGACAATCTGCTCCTGAATCTGTTGCGCTGGTGCAGTGATGTCACCGGATTGGGTCGATTCGTCGCCTCCATCTCGGTTATTTCTCTCTCGAACATGTCATAAATCATTGGAGAGTGTTACGAGTTAATTCCTAAACCGGTTCCCTTTTCGGCTTACGCTGAATTGCAGCCGTCGCGCACCTCCCCCCCTGTGGAGGGCCACAGAAATGTCCGCCTTAATGAGTCATTTCTGGAGTGGATGCTGCTGTTGGGCGTCCAATGCGGCCATCTGTTGCTGCCTCTGCCGCTCATATGTTGCCATCTTGTGGACAATTCAAAGTCTGTCAGTCTTCATTTGCACCCGGGCCGCTTACAACGGCCGCTGCCTGCTCCATACAGATGTGAGTGACGTGAATGGCGGCGTTGCGCCTCATCGCTCCTGTGACCGACGCGGCCGACATGAAGACGTTCCTCTGCAAGACAAGACACGTGTGCGTGTATGTTGGGCGGCTCTCTCCAGGATAACGTGATCTAAACAGGCAAAAAACATGCAATCTCACTTAGCTGTGAGACTTTTTGTTCCATAATTCTTTGAGCAGTTGGTTTCGTGTAAAAAATCGAGGTCTTTATCATATTTACATGACTGGAAAGGAGGTCTGCAACTTTATACTCAGCGTTCCTTGCCTCATGTTGGCCTCTGGTGTCAACAGTCCATGTGCCAAAGTGCCTCTGAGCAAAGGAAGCACATCTCGTGTTTAGTCCCGCGGATCAGCCCGGAATATACGTCGGTTTCATATTTAACCGAGAAGGTGAAGCTGCATGCAGGGGGAGCAGCTCCCATGTGAGGTGAGGCCTGGTTGGATCCGAACCTGTGCGCGGGTCGCAAGTTCATCTTCAGGGTGAGTTTGCGCGGTCAGTCGGGGAAGGAGCGTAGGTGAGGTTTTTCTGCCCACTCCGGGACTCGACGGAACGGCGGCCTGCTGAGTCTCAGCTCACCTGGCTCGGGCTCAGCACAAAGAGCCGACGCTGTTTCCTGCCGACTGCTCTTCGTACGAGGTCAACAGGGAATCAATAATTTGTGGCCAAATCTATTTTTGCATCACATAGTTTCAGTTGCACGTGAGTTTTTGTGCACAGTGACGTGGGGCAGGATGAGGAGCAGCCTTGTTCCCTGGTGGGATGAAGAGGAACGCTCACCTGAAGTCTCCAACCACATCAAGTGAACTCCTCACCGAGTCTATAAAATGCCACCATTTCTATTGTGAGATGTCACGCGTGAGCATTTTCATGCACCTTTTATTGCGCTCCACAGCACATAAAAATTTGGTGGGGTGCAGTGTCTCAATTGCGCCACTAGTGGGAGACGTAACGCCACGAAAGAGCCATCAGCGAACATCATAATGGAGGTTAAATCTGTTTAGATCTGCGAGTGAATTGAGTGTAACTGTCTTCGTGCAAGCGTGTGTGCGTGTTGAAAAAGCCCATTTAAAAAGTTTACTAAATTGACTTATAAGATGCTAATTCATGTTTCAGGGAAGGTTAAGAGAGGTGTTTAAAGGTCAATCCTTCCTGCACAAGAGTATCAAAAAGCTACGAATGGTCTTTTAATATGCTTATGAGCTTCAGAGTGATGCCAAAAAATCATGTTTCGAGGAGCATTTTCAGAGAAAAGCTTCATGCATTTGAACCTCATGAAAGTGCTGAAGGAAATGCAACCAGACTGAAGGTCAAACGAGGCTGTTCGATGTGAGAGCAGAAAGACCTGGCCTCCCAGGACAATTTCCTCCGGCTCTACAGACACATGTGCAGGTTTTGTATTCTGTGCTACGAGCTCAAGGTGCAGCCCAAACCTCAGAGCAGGTCGTCCTGAAGGGCTGCATGTGGCAGCACCTGCATTCACAGCATCGAGTGACCTCATGCCCCGTCAGGATGGAGTGTGTCGGATTCAAAAGCTCGAGTGGCTTGAGGGAAGAAGTAGCGGCGCGAGTGATTTACATTAAAAATAACAGCTCGACACAGTTTGTCCAGACTGCAGGGAATCCCCGACCAACCACTGATAGCACGCTGAGCGAAAATAGAGCAGAAACCTCTGCTCAACGGTCAGATGGCTCAACACACTTACCCAGATGGGTGAACGCGCCTCACTCACAGCGCCACTCTGTAACCCAGAATTCATTTTTCACACCATGTTTTCATGACAAGCCTTCATCCATCAGCCGTACGGCAGGAAACGCGCGGCGGGGAGCAGCTCGTTATCAGGACGGACGGCTTGTTTTTGTTTTTTTCCTTTACTTGAGACGAGCGATTCAGAGTTGGCGGAAAATGTTTGGTCAAATGAGGACAACATTTGTAATAATACCCTTAGTGACTAAGCAAATATATTAGAGTTTGAGTGACCAGAAAAGTGAGTCAAATGGGCCAAGTAATAAATGAGATCAAGCAAAATCACCAAAATTCACTCAAACAATGTAAACAAACAACAATGAGGGAGAAGGAAAAAATTAAATTAGATGCTGCGTGACACAAATCACCACAGAGGGAAACAAAATGCTTCTCAGCATCAGACAAAATGAAGGAAAACATAGAAACAAACCAAACTGAGATACACACAACAACCCAACTGGGTCACTCATCAAATGGACATAAAAAGAGAAAACAAAACGATGTATTGGCTGACAGGGGACGTAAAATGGCCATATAGTGACAAAAACAACAACAAATCCTGAGCACCCTTTCAATTAAAAAGAAACGCCAACCACATTTTGTTCACCTGTGTTTTGTGTAGCTGGGAATTCTTCCAGTTTGTACATTGTCATCCTCAGTGAAACCAGTGAGGAACACATTGTTCCCTCAGTGAACTGTTTTTCCTCTCTTGTCCGTATTTGTTCACTTTGTGTGTCCAGCTGCTTCTATGTGGACCATCAGGAGGCTTAAAGTGAATGTTGCGCCTGTGTGGGACCACGCGGCCGATCGCTGTTTGCAGACTTGCTATCGTCGGGCCCACCTGGCCAAAACGAGAGCCGACAGCAGCCGGCCGCCGACTGGCCTCATCTCTTTCAGTGACGGCTGCTTCGCCCGGTCGGACCCCTCAGACACCCGGTCGGAGTCTCTTCAGGTGGCGGCTGTGCTTCTGCCAGGAGGGGCTTCACATAAAGGTCAGCTGACAAAGTGATGAATGTGAAGCTCGATTGAAGGATCAATGAAAATCGGCGCTAAGGAAAAAAAGAATTTGACAGAAACGCTGAACAACAGACTCGCAGCAGCAGGTTTAGTCTGCTCCAAAGAAACACACAGAACGCAGACTTTCAGTGGATGAATCGGTGGTCCACTCTTCCTGATGTTTGAACCCCTAATTACTCGTATCTGCTGTATGGGACTGAATCATGCGACCATTGGCTGGCAAAGTTGAGAAGAGGAGCAGTGTGATGATGCTATAATTGGCCGCTCTTATACAGACGAGTGCTGCTTGATTGGCTCGCAGCACTCAGGCTGCAGTCTGGGGGGGTCGGGCCGCAATTTGTAACCAATCCTTTTTTGCTGTTTTGGGGGGGTTTAATTACATTAATGATATCATTAGTCTGATCAGATGATGTCAAATTGCTACACTCACTCCCACCATGTCTCGTCTTGATCATGAAATCTAAGACCCTCAAAAGTGGTGATTCAAGGGCAACACCAATGTCAGACATCACGGCACCACACACACACACACACACACACACACACACACACACACACACACACACACACACACACACACACACACACA